>CANNZV010000524.1:0-266549 GCA_947561585.1 Caprella mutica
ATCAAGCACAAAGCAACTCTTCGACACTGAAATAGCCAGATTAAAACAGTTATTCGTCAACAATAACTTCCCCATGCATGTCATAGATCAGCAAATAAACTCATTTTTGGAAAAGAAACTGTCACACAATACCCCAGACCATCCCATAGACTCCATCAAACTCTACTACCGCAACCAAATGACCAATTTATATAGACAGGAGGAGAAGAATCTGAAGAATATAATCATGCAACACATCAAGCCAAACAATGATAAAACCATATCTCTTCAAATCTACTACAAAAACAAAAAACTATCTCAACTACTAATTAGAAATAATATCCACAAAGACGACAGCAACAGTCATGTTGTGTATCAACACACTTGCGACCAGGAGGGGTGTCAACCCCCCCAATTTTACGTGGGGTACACAACAACAACACTAAAGCAACGTCTCCTAGCTCATACTCAAAACGGAAGCATCAAAGAACACAACACCACGATTCACAACAGGAAAATAAAAACAGCCGAACCAATGAAATCCACTACAATAGTCCATCGCTCTCCAGATAGAAACGAACTGATAATAGCTGAAGCACTTACTATCAAAAACACAAATCCAACTATGAACAACCAACGCGAGGGAGAGGTCCGAATCTTGAAAATCTTTTAAGATGCACAGCACTAGGTTTTTTTTTTTCTCTCTCTCTCTCTGTCTAATATTTCAATCTCATTTCTAATAATTCTATTTTTCTTTCTCTCTGTCTAATATTTCAATATCATTCCAGTAATATTTTTTCTTTTTTTTTTAATATATTCTCATTACTATTACCTTAAAAATTGTTCATATATATTTTCACTGCAATAGATATTGTGTCACTAACTATGCAATCTTAATATTCTTCCCTTAATAGGTGTTTTACAATAAAAAATAACAATTCTGTAATATAACTAGTGTACCACTACCTGTTAGCTATTTTCTATTTGCCGTCAATAAACATCTTAGTCTTTTGTAATTAGGGCCGTGTTCTCTCAATTATTTTTCATACTCTTTGATAGAATTTTCATATTTAAATATTATGTTGCTAACCAAATGAAATAATTTTATCAGTTTTAACAGTCATACATCATGAATATGTAAATTCAAACTACTTAATTTCTGATTTGCTTCATTTTATTTGAACTTAAAAAAACTTAAACTTAAATTCTTTTCGATACTATATAAACCTTATTTTTTCTTTCTCTCTCTTTATGTATGTTATTTTTCCCTATTTTTTTTTTTTTACAGATTGATTTCCTTGTATATATATATATTTTTTTTTTCATTATTCCTGAAGATGATAAATGTATTTTATCGAAACGTCGACATTTTAAGAAAAAATATAAAATGATACTACGAACTTTTTTAACCTTCTGGATTTCTAAATGCATTTTAAAATTGATTAGTCCCAGTGAATTAGCTACTTTTAGAAAATTAGAAAAGAATTGTAGAAAACTTTCTAAAATAACCGCTCATCATCTCTTCAATGAGACTTGTTTAATAATTACTTATATATTGCGTGTTTACGTAGTATTTGCAACTATATATATTTACTTTTCTGCCTGAAAAAAAATTCTATCTATAATATGATTTTATATAAATAGGATCGATAATGGAAATTTAATTTATATAGTACATCATCAATTGTTTTATGTGATTTTTTCAATACATTTCTTTACCCCATTTCGTGTTCTGCCCTTTTCTTCTGGTAAAATAAACACATTTTCCTCTCTGCCACTTGGAAGAGAAAGTGATGAGTGATGAAATAACACAACAAGCTTGGAAGACAGATTTATTTATCAATACAGTGGAAAAGGGTTTTATTTATCAATACAGTAATTTGGAATGCGTTTCACGCCTTATATGTATATGGTCATTTGTATTTTTTTCCAATGAAATGGGTTTCCTATTTTAATTTGAGTATATCTTGATGCAATCTCATTTACTCCAAGGCATATTTCAAAAGTGAATTTTCTAAACACAAACATTCAAATCTCCATCAACGGAATTTTTGTTCTAACAAATTGGGATGATTGAATTTCACGAATTCAGATGAAAAATTTGGAAATTAATTTTTTTACTACAATACCTTCACCATTTTGCATCTCAATTTTATTATTTCAGTGTTCTTGTGTGTATTTTACCCTAGACTATCCAGTAGCGTTCCTGTTTGTCCATGGGTGCTGGTTAATGTAAAACTGGAATAGTTTATGAATACTAAAATATGTTTTGGAAGGTTATATCATTGATTTTTCACCAGTCCGGATACATTTCAAATTATTCAGTTTAGATTTTGCATATTTGAATTCATTTCCACTGTAGAAAGAAACTAATATCATTTAAATTTCATAAAACATTTTCCTTAGGTGAGAAAAATTGCCAGAAGAGCTGAAGTTAAAAGCTTTTCGTGATCACCTTTCGTAAGGAATTGTTAATGGATTTAGTGTGAAACGCCTTGGAAGTGAAAAAATATACTGACAGCTAGAATAATAAATAATGAAGTGTAAGACAGAGAGAGAGAGGGGGGGGGGGATAGAAGATATAGGAAAATGAGTCAATAAGAAATCCAATGCTCTTCAGTTTGATGTTAGAAATTTATGAAATTTCTATTCGGTTGTCTTGCTTTGATTCTGAAAGTTGTCAGTTTGAATTAGTTTTGTACGATGTACGTATGTTTTCGGTAGAAAATATGAAAAATTATATAATTTAATGATAATATATCAACATAGTGAAAAATATTCAACCTGTCTGAAACTAAATTTTTCGATTTGTCAAATCGTGTCCATTACATAGATAACTAGATTATGTGCACTCGGTGGAGCGCATACCTTCACCGCCGCTTTGACCTGTTCTCTCCAAAAATTTAATAAACTGCTAGATGGATTATAACAAATCATCCCACCAAGTTTAATGCAATATGTTTCAATACTTCTTGAGTTATTGAGTTATAAATGACCTTTACTTTGACCTTTGACCGGATCGCTCCAAAAATTCTAACAGATGGTTCCCTGACATTGACCAATTGTACCATCAAATTTCAAACAATTTGGTTGAATACTTTTTGAGTTATTGAGTTACAAATGGCCTTGACCTTGATCTTTGACCTTTGACCTGATCGCTCCCAAAATTTGAGAAAATGGTTCCCGTATATTGACCAATTGTTCCACCAAGTTTTATGCAATATGGTTCAATACTTTTTGTGTTATAAATGACAATGATCTTGACCTTTGACCGGGTCACTCCCAAAGTACTACCAGCAGGTAACTGGACATTGACCAATCGCTTCACCAACTTTCAGGAAATTTAGTTGAACACTTTTTCAGTTAAGCGAATAACAATATGATAAATAATTAAATAAACGACGGCTAAAATATGAACTTCCCGCATTTTGCGAAGGTAACTATATATGATATACACAGTTTTCAAAGACACACTTGTGACCAAAGTTCGGTTAATACATTTATGATAAAAAAGTAAATGAACATTACTCTCAATAGATGAGATTTAACAGCTTTAAATTGTACAATAATAATGTGTTAATAATACTCAATTGTATTGTATCACATATTGTATACTTTTTTCATTAAAATCAGGAAGAAAAAATACTTACAAAAAGAGAAATATAAAAATATGTTTTTTTCTTTTTGTTAGTTTTGAGCAATAAAAGTATGCATTTTGAGTCTTTAAGACATAAACAAAACTGGCCAATAGAACGTTGTAAGTTATGAAATGACATTGCTCATATAGATTATTCATATTAGATTTAACCAAATGCTACGGTAGATGTTTTTACCTTTCTTTGATAAACAATCTTGCTTGAAATATGGATCATCTTTTATTTCCTATATTCATGGGTCAATAACCTTATTATAATTATCCATAAATAGTCTCTCAAAGAGGCACTAGAAAATGTTTTTTCAGTCTAGAACTTTCCAAGTATAATGAAAGACAATTATTTTTTCACTCCGCTGTAGCGTAAGCTCCTGCACCCCCTACCGAACTGAAAAGAGGAAGAATTACCTCTGGTTATACAATCAGAAAATATTTGATTTTCTCAATAAGTGCCACGATTTAATCACTACAATGAAAAACATGGACACACTAGAATAGAAAGCCAATTAGGTATGCTTGGTCACCTACTACTTCTTGAGAAATTTATATTGTGCATACAGCAATGGATTAATCCAATTTTCTCTAACCACCAAAGAAATCAGAATAGGCTAATAGAATACTAAATTTTCAGCAGTATATTCATAGTCACTAGTTCAATCATTATTTCCTATTGAAATAATCTAATGAGTATTGGACGTCATAATTTCAATTTGAAATATTCCTTATAGTTAGGTGTGGGGTACTCCGATAGGTACCAGTTGTACTCTTTCTTTAAAGTTTAAATAATGTCATTTGAGTTGCCAACTTGAACTAACTCAATATATGGAATCTCTAGATAACAATTATTGATTCTCCTTATGTTGTTTAAAAAAGAGTATAATAGGTATTTATTATATCATTTTATCCGAAGACATTCCCCGATTTGTAAGCATTTTGTTGAAGTGTTTTGAATATCTAAGGTCTATATCATCATTTAATTTAGAAACAAAAGCATAACAGCCTGTGCACTTTTCGATCTCTCTACAGCAATAACTGATTCCAAAACGTTTTCTGATCTATCGAGAAACACTTTCCACGCTGCAGAGATTCAGAAAATGGACTCATCATTGTTTGGTGCATTGGAATATTAAATATTCACTCATTTATAGGCATCAATATTTATCGTTATAATCATTTCATTTATGTATATTTATATTCAATCGATTCATGCTTTCAGTTTTGTCAGGTATACCTGAAACTATTGCCCTTTAATTCCATATAACAGTCAAAAATGAAAACAAGAGAATTAAAATTAACAGTTGCTAAATCTTAAAATGTTAAAAAAAAATTATAATACTATCACTCGCCCCTATTTAGTATTTTTTATGAATAACTTCTACCAGTAATGATTTCAAATTTCGGAATTAGAGCACCAATTAACAAAATCATTTGGATAGGCAATTAGGAAGTTTACATTACTGTGATGAGAAGCTTGATTTCGAGGGAAATCTTCTCTGCAATGTAAACCAAGAAAGGCAAGATAAACCAGTTCTGTTCTTCCTTAACTGCGATGCTTTATCTTGAGAGATTATATATGTCGGACATACATGATAGAGGAATTTGGAACTAGGCGACGAGAGCTGAACGAATTTGTTGATTTATTAATTTTATCAGCCAGTTAATTGACTTATTAGAGAAAGATTACTTCATATTTGACAGGGGGACTGTAATTATATTATTTTTCTAGTAATCATGGTCATTGAACAATAAAGATTTTCGGTGTCTCAATCATTGTCATATAGTAGGTCTGTCATTTACGAACGCCTTCATCTACGAATCTACAATCAATTCAAGCTACTTAATTACCTCCTGACTGAATAAAAAGATGCCGCTAAATATATTCGCTTATGAGTAGCGAATGTTTCTTTTTAATCATCGAAACATAGTAAGGCCTCAATATGTTTAATACAACAGCAGTACGTATTGCTTTTATTGCAGAAGTAGGACCGATTTGTTATAAAACTAATTAACATTAATTTTACAATTTGTGTACACTGTGTTGATTAAAAGATTTCAAAGTCATTAATGCCTTAGCATCTATTTTTTATTAATGCTTCAATATAAAATCATTAATATTTTTACAAGAGACATATTGTAAAATCTAAAGAGCACTATAGACTGTATAGTGGCATCACGGATTTGGAGTTCCCAAAATTTATATTGGTAAATCGGCAATAAATGTGTTTTTACATCATATATATGCAAGTACTTATTATTTTAAAACAAATGTCCTTAGATAATTTTGTTTTCAAAGTGAATATACGTACATATCACTGAAAATCTTCTTTAGATGCTATATTATCATAAAAATTGAAATTGCCCAATCCAAAAATATTTCGGTTGAAAATTGTCTATATTTGTGATGTTAAGGGCACCGTTCCCAGATTTTGAAAAGCTTTTCATTATTGAAGCTACGGTTGTGAAACTTTGTACACATATATAAAATGAATTCTGAGATGTTTTTGTGTCGTGACATTTTTTCGATTCGACCCATAGAAAACGAGTTATTCAAATTTCGAACAAATTTCGAACAGTGTGTAAATTAATAAATGGATACTTTAATTTTGTAGCTATGACATTATGTTTTTTTTGCATTCGATTCTCCACAAGATTCTTTAAAAACTGTGCAAGCATTTTTTTTTATTTTTCGAATTGGTTTTCGAATTATTGAAATTTTTAGTGAAACAAAACAAATTGAAAAAAAATATAAATTTCAATATTTTGAAAAATAATTCGAAAATTAAAAAAAAACTCTTACAGAGTTTGTAGACAATTCCGGGGAGAATCGGATGCGAAAACCGCAAAGCCATAGCTTCTACCAAAAAAAAGCCTGAGGCTTTAGAATTGCAGGATTTGTAGATATCTGAAGTAACGAGTAATCTCCCATTCAAAATTTGATAATCTGGCAAGCAGCATACTACTCTCGCGAAGGTCTGCGGGTAACTGAGGAATATTTCTTTGCAAACCTTAGTGGGCGTGTTATAAGTGGTAGGTTAGATACCAGATATAGCGAGATGATTAATTATTACGAATTATAATTGGCTGAGAGATAATTTTTAGAGTACATATTGACTCCCTACTCCCCGGCCCTCTTTTTCCTTTCTCCCTCTCCCCAGGGGAGTTAGAGTTACACGATACCTCTGGTATTTTGCACACACTATCAGAAGGTTATAAAGCAACTATTTACACAATAAAAAAAAAAATGATAAAATTTTGAGATTTCTTCGGAGACGGTCCCCTTAATGTTTTTTCTCTGTGCGAGATATACACGAGCAGTGATGCTCTGTGCAAATAGCAACACTAGTGTCGATCATCATTTACAAAAAAATGCATACCAAACGGAAGTATTTTAAGCTGTTTATTCACAAGAGATATCTCGGAATGGTTGAACCAATTTGCAGCAAATAAATAACTATCTTCGATAACCTCTGATTGAAGCTCTCAAAAGTTAGAATATATTGCTTGTGATACTATCAGGAGCAACTGAAAACATTTCCCTCATAGGTGCGTGTTCCGCTCGAGTAGAGGACACTTTCATTACATTGCAACGCCTTCAGAAAGATCATGATCCCGGGCTTCAGAATATACTCAAATGGAATCCACTGAATTAAAGCATGTCATTTTTTTCTCTTTATATCTCTTTATTATCGTAGAAAATGATACAATAATATTGTAATTCGAGAATGTTACATATCTCCTTCATATGAACAAAATGAGTTTTCTGTGTTTATATATGCAGGGTGTTCCAGTTGGGGGTTACCGATAACAGAACGCTGTAACTTTATTTTCAAATATTCTAGAGATCTGGCGATTGTGCCAATTTGTTCATAAATACCTTAAATCTTATAGATAAAATACTTTTCAACATATTCCCAATACAATAAAAGTAAACAATGTCATGATAAATATGTTAGATTTTGAATGAAAAGCCATGGAATTTACAGAAGACCATCGGGCATTTTGCACTATAATATTAGAACAAATAAGATCTACTACCTTAACAAAAAGGAGGTTTGATATCAAGTACAAGAAGACTTAACCCTCTGAGGACCGACTACCTTAACAAAAAGGAGGTTTGACATCAAGTTCAAGAAGACTTAACCCTCTGAGGACCGACTACCTTAACAAAAAGAAGGTTTGACATCAAGTTCAAGAAGACTTAACCCTCTGAAGACCGACTACCTTGACAAAAAGGAGGTTTGATATCAAGTACAAGAAGACTTGATTAACCCTCTAAAGATCGACTACCTTGACAAAAAGGAAGTGTGATATCAAGTTCAAGAAGACATAACCTTCTGAAAATACGGTCAAGAAAAGGCACTCCAACTTCATGAAAACTGGCAACAGCACAACACAAAGGAAGATGCAAGAACCGACCGTGTAAATATTCCTAGCAGTAATGACGATTAACGAACATTTCGAGGACTGTTTTCACGAATCTTCATGTCGAGCATCCCTTACCTTAGTTGTTTAACAAGCATCACTACAATCAATTCTAAAATTAAATAAATGTCATTCGAATAAGATGCATAATGCATATAGTCCAAAAGTTGTCTGACAACGATAAGACGCGAAGAAAGAGCTTTGTTGCGATGGAACTGTCTCGCATTCAGACAAATCCAATTCATATTTCTGCTCTTACGTTTTAGGATGAGGCTCATTTCATCAAAACGGAAGAGTTAAAAGATATGATTAGAGATGCTAGTTTGATGTTAATCATTGTTTGATTAGTAAAGAAGGTCTCCGTTCGCCTCCCACCACTGTCTGGGCTGCGATATGTGAAAGTTTCGATGGAAAATTTTAGAGCAAATCATATCTCGAATTGCTTACAAAATCATTTTGCTTTCGGTCTTCAGTTGCGGAAGAGGTAATTGACTAACACTATCTTGTTCATGCAAGATAGTGCACACTGTACAACTGCATTTTGGTCTCTCTGTTCGCAGAAGGTTGAAGGAAAATTTCCAAGACGCTGGATATGGGCTGAGGTTCATGCCATGGCCTTCTATAAGTGATTCTAGTTCAAGGTCTGCGGAGAAAAGTCCTCACCAATTGGCAAGAATTGAAACGGCATTTCAAGTCCATATCAAAGGAGAAATGTGCCGGCAGGTTATGATGTGGAGCCAGAAGCTACTGTGAGAATGACTTGGAATAGACAGAGGTCATGATGAAGCCTGTGTTTAAAGAACTATTTAATTAGAATTGTTTCTTTTAACACAAAAACTTAAAGTATTTCTTAAAAGATTTGCGAAAAGTAGATGGGTCAAGCTCTATTGGTTTAAGTTATGTATCTTTTCATTACCGGTCACACATAGCTGGATCTCAAGGTATAATGAATCATAGGAGAATCAATCTTAAAGGGAAAATTAATGTAGTAAACAAATCAGAAAATACTTTAAATTACAGGTGTAGGAAAATAACAATATAACGGTCAATATGAAACGTATACGACTTAGTTGGATCATTTTTTTTCAACTTATTCAAGTTGGGTGTTTTAATAGTGCAATATTTTTATTTTGCCTATGAAAATATGGTGTGCAAAATTGTAGATCTCTGGGTCAATATCTTCATAATACGTGTGAAGCTCTTACAGCGGACGATCTTTGAACATAAATTTTTTCGTTCTAACGGACTGCAGATCGATAAAACGAACTCTTTAAATTATATTGTTTAATAATTTTTTTATCCGTTTACCAAGTAAATAGACAAACATTTATTATACTCAGATGTATTACAAATTATTTACAAAATTACGATCAAAACTTTAATGTGTCGTTTTCATATTTTTAAGTATTTTGATCTTGTTACCCTTTCCCTATAAATTTTCATTAATTAGAAAAGTACTATAGAAAATAAAAAGTGGTGTAACTACTTTATATTTAAGAACAGTTAGAGCCCGGACTTTTAAGACCTATAAAAAAGGCATTTTAGGACCTTAAAAAAGGTATTTTAGGAGCTAGAGAATGGCATTTTATGACCTATCAAGGCATTTTAGGACTTAAATAAAGCATTCTAAAACTTATGCATACACTTTTAGGATTAATAAATAGGTATTTACAACGAATGAATCAGCATTTTGAAATATAAAATTGACAGTTTTTAGTCCGTTTAAATGAAAAAAATGGTGAAAACAAATAAACAATTCATCCCTTAAAAATTAAATGAATCTAGTTTATAGTATATTCATTCAAATTTAACCTAAAAGTATTATAAAAAAAGGTTAGGTAAATTGAATTTCATGAAATGAAACTAATTCTAATATTAAATTCGAAATTTTGTATTTATAGCAAATCCTCGTAGTAGACAACCTCAGATTAAACAAATTATATGTTAGATAATTAGACCAATTACGATACTCTGCAACTGTTGTACAGCAAAAACCACTTACAAGACAAAACACAATTTTGTCACCTGGCAGTTTTTCTATTGTAAATATTACAAATAAACCAAGGTTCTACATACATCTCTCTTCGAATAGTTTATTATTCGCTATTTTGTGCATGAGAGAGTCTGTGCTAAAAAATTGATACAAAGAATCACAGAAAACTAAATACAGTGGTGACTATACTTATTCTTGAAGTGATATAAGTAGTTTATTTATATAGTAATTCAGACAGATTTTGATTGAGATATAACGTTCTATAAATTTGTTAAAATAACCCATCAACTTTTCCAACTTACCAAATTATTAAATAATATAAAAAGCCCAAAATAAGATTTCGCATCATTTTAGGAGTTCATGATATTTTTTAGGACTTTATGGCATTTATGACATTTTAAGGACTTTATGGCATTTATTGACTTTATGGCATTTATTGACTTCATGGTATTTTATGGCATTTTAGGACTTTATGGCATTTGTCTGGGCTCTAGTTATATCTACCTTATCATATTGTACATTTGTAAAAGTAAGTTATATAAATATTATAGGATTTTCATTAACATTTTCCTTTAATTATAATCTGATATTGTTCACCTTCATTACGGTTTCTTTGAAATGCTGATAAAGAAAAGTTACAAAGTTAAATCACAAACTAAACTAAATAATGTATCGTTAAAACGAACGCTGATCGCTACAGGGGACATGTTTCCGATACAAGTATACTGGGCGTTGTAACTTGTAAGAGCTTTACCTGTAACAAAAAATAATATTTTCAGTTTCTAATATCATAACATTTGTACTAAAATATCATATTAAATTTTAATATCTGATACTAATCTAAGTTAGTATCAGAATAAACCCAACTAAGCTGTAAAGTACAGCTCTTAGTTAGTTTCTTATTCATAAAACTATCTAGAAAACACCATGAGGAGGTGGTTAAACGACGAGTTCTACCCCAAACCGCCCTTAACCTCCCGCCCCTTACCTAACTCACTTTTTTCTCTTTAGACATCGCGAGAAGAAGATTTTCAACGTTGCAAAGAATTCGTTGTGTTTAATTATTTTATCAACCACATCCCTGTTTTTAATAGGTAGGAAACGTGACTTAGTAATCATTGTGAATAAATAAATACATACAGTACTGGAAAAATTATTATGGATTTTTCAAAATCGAAATTTGGTTTACAAAAAGGTTAATTAAACGAATTTCGTTGAATGCAAATGTATATATTTTAATACACTGATATAGTGATATGTCTTAATCATTCATTAACACTTAGTTTGACAACATTCAGCATCCGTACCTAAGTGTTTCAACGGTTATTTCCCCATTACCCTCACTTTCTCCACATTCCACATCATTTGCTCTGTAGTCCCCATAATTTTTTTTAATTCCCTAACACCCTTCTTCTCAATCCTCCTTACCTTCTCTTTAATTCATCATCATTCTCTCCCCATTCCCCTTCATTTTTCTCCATTCCCCATCACTTTCTCTAATGCCCATCACTGTGAAAAATCATTCCCATGGTTCACTCTAAGGATGGTAACGGCCCTAATTTGAATAGGGAAGAGGAAAAACTTCCATCCCTGCACCTCTTTTTTTTACTGTCGATTGATTATCCTTTTTGTGAAAAAATGTTCGATTTTGAAAAATAAATCGATTATAATCAATGTGTTGGGGAATGGGGAAAAATGATGGAGAATGATGAGAAAGTGATGGGTAATTGAAGAGAAAGTGATGGGGAATTTATACAAAAAATATGACGACTGCAGAGAAAAATATAGGAAACTAGATTATGTGCACTCGGTAGAGCGCATACCTTCGCCTCCGCTTTGACCCTTTCTCTCCCAAAATTAAGGAAACTGCTAACTGGATAATAACCAATCGTCCCACCAAGTTTCATGCAATATGGTACAATACTTTTTGAGTTATAAATGACCTTGACCTTTGACTGGATCGTTTCCAAAATTCTACCAGATCGTTCCTGGTCATTGACCAGTTGTACCCCCAAATTTCAGACAATTTGGTTGAATACTTTTTAAGTTACAAATGGTCCTGATCTTGATCTTTGACCTTTGACCCGATCACTCCCAAAGTTTATCAAAATGGTTCCTGCATATTGACCAATCGTTCCACCAAGTTTCATACAATATGGTTAGATACTTTTTGAGTTATAAATGACCGTGAACTTGACCCAAATGACTAGCGGCAGGTCACTGGACACAGACCAATCGTTTCACAAAATTTCAGGCAATTTGGTTGGACACTTTTTCAGTTAAGCGAATAACAAGATGATAAATAAATAAATAAATAAATTCCGATGAAAATATGACCTTCCACAAGATTGCGACGGTAACAACCGCTGATGCACTTAAGATGCTAAATGTTGTCAAACTTATTAATATTGTGTACGAATGATCAAGATATATCACTATTCTATCAGAGTATCAAATAAATCCATTTGTATTCGTAAGCCAACGTGCGTAATGCATTTTCCCTTGGTTCATAACTGCAATGTCATCAGAGCAGGTAGAAGATGATATGGATCGATAAATTACCAAGACATATTTTTGAACTTTACTGAAAACTTCAATATCCACAGCAATTAATTCTTTTGAACAACTTTGGATGCGACCACAGGGTTGCATGGATCATAGAAAATCTTTTTCTATCGATCATCAATGATGATTTTCTAGTTACAGGTGGGAACTTAATTAGTTCTCAGGAGAATCATGAAATCCAGAGAAACAGACCTTGGCACAACTATCAGAATATTTCAGCTCCCAGAATTGGTGAAAAATGCAGAGTATTACCATCAATTTGTTGAATGGTAGGCGATCAAAAAAGTGGAATCGCCAATCCCCTTGGTAACAACAAATGACTTAAAAAGATGACAAGAAGTCATGACAGTTGACTTTTTTCGGTAACATCCACCCAAATCGTAGAGAGAGTAATAGGAATGATGACAGAGGCCTCCATCAGTTATTTTAGGAAAGTCTCAAGAGATGACAGAAAAAATTACCAGTATTGAAATATAAATTTCATTTGGAGAGTCTCAACTCGCAAAAGTAGGGTGGTTGCCAGGTTGGGCAGGGTGGGTCGGAACTTTAAATTATACGTATTATTTACCCAGGTAGCAATGTTTCTTGTGCCAATATTGGGACTAAATTGGGACAACATTGGCCAAAAATCATTGCTACCTAGGTACAATTAAATTTATTAATCCCTTCTGTGATTTTCAATCTAAGCTCATCTTATACCTATATTATACCTAACTTCTTAGTTATTCTTTCTATAAACAGATAATGTTGAGATAATTGATATGGGTAAGTATTAGGTAAATACAAAGTAATATGTTCAATTGATATCATTATCTTCTGTTATTCTATTAATGAATTAAAACAGATGGAAACCAGGCAAAATGATATTTTTCACTAACATAAAGCAATATAGGTAAATACATTAGTGAATATAAAACAAGTTAAGTGTTGAATAACTAAAAACGAAAAAACTTACGATGTATTCTAAACTAGCTACCTTGTATAATTGATGATATTTATAGTCTAAGAGAGTTCATAAAAAATAATCTAGCAATATTTGAAAAACCTCCAATTTATGTCATCAATCGTACTGAAATCAATTTTTGATACAAGAAAAACGATTCAATTTAGCTTAAACTCGCAGCGACACTGCTGGAAAAAAGCTGAGAAACATATTTAGTTGAAAAATGTTTTTCATAGTATCGATGGATCTTTTTACCGTGTATATATTGTGTATACACCTCTTTCGGCTTTTAACCTGGATAATTTATTGCCTCCTGATATTTTGGCCGAAGGATATAAAAAGTTTTGAGATAAGAAGTCAGGGTGCCAGCATGAATAATGTAAAGATAAAATAGAGCCATTACATCGACAGTAAATTTTACCAGTTTGAAATGTATTTCATGTTGTAAATATTTTCCGTCGACACTTTTTTATAGCTTAAATATATATGAAAGGTTTCATTGTTCAGAGATATTAGAATAACTAAAAACAAAATGAATGAATTGTCATAAATAACATGTTGGGGACTCCCAGGGTCTTACCTGTTTATATTTCATATTGTATAGTTTACAAAAAGGCGTTATATGGCCGGGAAAAGCTAAAAGCTTCGAGGGCATCATAACTAAGTAAAGCCTAGAAAAATTTAAAAAAACAAAAAATATTCAATTAATATTATCAAGGTAGGGATGACAACAAATGAATGGTACTGATTTGGAGCTATAGATTTTTGAAGCTATTGTGAATTAGTAAATGTTTTCTATATTGAAACTTAAATATATTCATTCTTAAAAACAGTGTGGATTTTATTCCAGTGACTAGATGCTACTAATACAAGATTGAGATTTGGATTTGTTATATCTAGGAAAGGTTATATCTCAACTATTTCTGGTCAAATGTACATGCTGATTTGTATGAGAATTGAAAAATCTATTAAAATAGAACTATAATCGGGAATAGTTAATGATTTGTACATCTATACGCAAATTCTGAATTTAAAAAGATTAAATAGATCAAGTATACCAAGATTTTTGTAAAGAGTCGAAGAATGAGCAAGATAATGGCTACAAGTAAGGATTCTAACAGTTTTCTTGTGAAGTGTAACCATTCTATTCCTTACATTAATTGGAGAATTGAACCATACTTCTATGAGATATAAGGCTCTAGGACAACTGGTACCCGGACAACTCGTACCCGGACAACTGGTATACAGGACAACTGGTATACAGGACAACTTGTACCCGGACAACTGGTACCCGATTTTCATAATTTCGTGTTAAATGTACCTAATTATGATAACTGAATTAAATACAAGTCCAATTTTCAAAATTTAGTTAAATGTACATAATTATAATAAAAATTATAATTGCAACGAAACATACATAAACTGACAATTCATGAGGATAAAATAGGAACTTTTACAGAGACTACAATATAGACTACATTACAAAATTCGTATGATCTCACTTCAAGAGTCTTTCATTTCATGATATATATTTTCAAATATAATACGCGAAAAATATATTAGAACCAACAGTGCTAATTTAATTAAATTAACCTCTTTTAATATACTTAAGTTAGCCATGTTAAATATTTAGTAACCTAGCACAGCTAAAGATAAAATAAAACTTTTATAGAGACTAAAATTCAGACTACCTTATATTGTGAATGTGGTGGAAAACAGAGAGCGCCTACTCAGGTAATAATATATAATTAAAACAAGTTTTTCAATTGTATTTTAGGCACCTACACGCATACGTTATTTAATTTATAATTATGTACATTTAACTAAATTTTGAAAATCGGACTTGTATTTTATTCAGTTATTATAATTAGGTACATTTAACACAAAACTATGGAAATCAGGTACCAGTTGTCCGGGTACGAGTTGTCCTGTATACCAGTTGCCCGGGTACGAGTTTTCCGGGTACGAGTTGTCAAGGTACGAGTTGTCCGTGCACCGAGATATAAGTAATGAGGATGGACAAGAGCATAGTGCATATAACACAAATAAAATATTACGTGAAAAAATGAGCTAATTTTGAGAGAATACTAACTGATTTAGAGATTTTAATTGAAATATAGCTTATATGTTCCTCAAACCTTAGATTATTATCTAAAACCAGCCCTACAAATTTAACAGTTTTGACACATTCAAGATCATTACTACAAATTTTGACAAAGAACAATCTATAAGACTTTCTGTAGGAAAATATTACATATTTGGTTTTATCGGTGTTTAACATAATTTTATTATTTTTCAGCCAATCATTAACAATACAAGTTCTGCATTAATTATATTGTGAAAATTTAGTAATTGGACCTAAGGAATGTTACATGAAATGGTGGAGTCATCTGCAAAAAGTGTGAATTTAAAGAACCTGCAACATAATGGAAAATCATTGATGAATATTAAAAATGAAGTGGGCCAAGGAGACTCCCTTGGGGCACTCCGCTCTCCACAGGTCACCTGTCGCTCCTCTAAGGATACATTATTAATAGGGCTGGGACAATATGCTCTAAAAACTATAGATCCCGGAAATATAATAGAAGAAACTAAATGAAATGGTATCGAATACTATAGACCGCTGGTTTAGAACGATTCAATACTCTTTAATTTTTTCCGTCTATAATATTTTCGGGATCTATAGTTTTTAGAGCATATTGTCCCAGCCATGATTATTAACAACTACGCATTGACTTCGAGAGGACAAGTAGGAGCGAAACCATGACTGAGGAATACCTCTTATACCATAAGAGTCGAATTTATTTGATAGAATTGTATACGAAACTGTATCAAATGCTTTACGGAGATCCAAAAACATAGAAAAATACGAATCACCTTTGTCAAGAACATCGTATACACCTTGCAAAAAAGAGAAAACTGCCTGAGATTTGCTGCGATTTTTACGGAAACAAAACTGGTCAACATACAAAATTTCATGCAAATCCAAGTATTTGACCAATTTATTGTCGATGAACTAATTTTTCATAAATCTTAGAAAAGTCGGACAGAATAGAAATAGGCCTGTAATTACCAGCCACTTCAACATTCCCTCCCTTATAAATAGGAACAACTGGCTTTTTTAATGCTTTTGGAAAAATACCATGAGATAAAGATTTATTTATTAGTAGAGAAAGTATTGGTGACAACAAATTTCCTAAATGTTTAAGCACAAATGTAGGAAGTTTATCAGTACAAAAAGATTTATTTTTCAGTGACATAATTGTTATGTAGACATCATTATAATTCACGGGTGAGAAGAAAAAAGAGTCAAAAAAATTTACAGATGTGATAGGATGGTTGGCAACTAGTGATCGTCACCGGTGACTGTCACTAGTTACCCGCCATCAATTATTATGCATATACCCGCAAAAGTGACATAGCCTTTCAAACGATGTCACTTCGGTTGCCCGGTTGCTCAACTGCATTTTGCAGTGACGCGTGAGGTAACTAGTGACCGTCACTGAAAGTTGCCGTCACCGACTGGGGGGTACAATATTAATAGTAGCTTTCATACGGAGTCACTCAGTGACGCAACTTTTTGTCAGATAACCCGATTTCATACAGTATTAAGCTAGCTTTTCTTTTTATTGGTGGTTTTGACGAAATAATTCTTATTATTATTATAGTATAGATTATCACCACATAGATAAATCATCGTAAAGTGTATGATGTAAACATTTGTCTATTCTTGATGTTAACTTGGGATGGGACGAAGTATCGAAATTGGTATCGGCAAATTTTCTGATACCGATAAAAAGTGTGGATATTTGGCCGATACAAATAGTGTATTAAATTTTTTGAATGAAATTTATTTAAACAGTATAAATTCTATAGCTGTAACTTAACAATAACATTTATAATTTAAATTATTAAAAAATAATTTCATATTGGTAGCTAATCCTATTTTTCATAATTTAAATACTTTCTAATACTTATTGCCTATACCTTGTATGAAATTAATTATACTATTATTAAATACCGTCATACGAGCTCCATTAAATGATTTTTAAATAAACTGTTGGTTTGACAGTAATATTATTTATAATATTTAATAATGTTTAAAAAAAATTTAATTCTTGATATTTCTCCATTTTACAAATCAACTGCTTTATTTTCATATTATAATTTAAACTAAAAGTTATTTTAATCATTTATATAATCAAAGTATCGAAAAGTAAAATCAATGAATCGGACACTTCTGTTTAGGTTGGTTCGGACGGTGTCCGAACCTTCCCTCTGTATCCGATTCAGTCCACCATTACAATTTATTGAAAAAAAAAATTATTAAAAAGGACATCCTGAACTTGAAGTTAATTATTTTAATTGACATAGCATTCGCTTATAAGATTAGTTGTAACTTTTATATTAGTGTTTTTATTTGACAGTTTAACGATCGTATTCGTGCCTTTGCATTATAAAAGGAAAACTGATAGAGGCCGTAATAAAGAAAGTATTCAAAAAACATTTCATGAATTCCAAAAAGGTTTATCTGTCAAAAAAGCTGCTGAACTTGGAGGTGTAGCAAGATCTACACTTATGGACTATTCCTTAAACATTCAATGAAATAATTAAGATGTAATTTACTAATTTTGGTGAATTCCAAGAAAAAGGAAATAGTTATACCCAAAGTAAAAGGCAATAGTTATACAATTTGCTTTTGATATATATAGCTATTATATATAAGGATAATTTCACAGTGATTACTCATGGGCTATCTATGTTTTGTTGGAGAAAATGTTCGATCATTACAATAATATCATTATGATAAAATTTCAAATACGATTAATTAATACTGTGAATTACAGTCATTATGGTTTATTTCAATTAAATTTGTAGATCCGAATTCAATCCTATCGTTTAATTACCCAAATTTCAAATGTTTTAACCATTTTTATGGTGTCAGAATCATCCCCACAGCTTGTCCGAAGTCTCCCTCTAGAAAGGAGCATTCGGACACTTGAATCTCTCTTACATTTTGTCTTATAACTTTCGAATGAAGGTTTAAACTGTAAAACAGTCTAGATACAAATTGAAGTAAAATGATTTATCTTTATATAGTTAAATTCGAATTAGTTTACGAATTATTCATTTTTCCCCAAAAGTGTCCGAATGCTCCCGGTTTTCCCCTATCTGTAAAGAAGCCAATTAGTCAGTTGTTTTGAGTCTGCGTGATTATCTCTTCAGATAGATTTCCAACAGTTATGCTCAGAATATCATACCATTGAGTCATTGAGTTAACGAACTTTTAATATTTTTCCCACCGTTATCATCAGGGCGAAGCCATACAAAGACCTGTTCATTAGTAGATCCACAGTTATCGAATTTGGCTGGGTATAGTTTCTTCACCTTTCTAAGTGCATAAAGTATAGTTGATCGAACAAGAATAAGATGATCGTTGAAATATAAACCACATGGTTTTATTTTTTAGGTCGCTATTATGGAACTTAACCAATATATGCTCCTAGAGTCTGGAGACTGAAAGAGAGGCTTTCGCCCATCTCTAAAAGCCTACATTATCTCATTCTGCCCAATTTTACATTTCAATTTATGTTTAATTGTAGTCGTCACCACTTCAATGAGGTTGTCATTAGGTTCCATCGTTAGCATTTCATTCCCAGAGAAAACAAGTGAAGATTCTATTTCACGGCATTCAATAGCATCTAGCCGATCATTCAAAGCTAGATTAGCTTTAGTGACTTCGTGTAATATACTTTCATGATCTTCAATCTTTCTGTCTTTCTGTTCCAGCCTATCCTCAAGTGCCTTTAAATTTGATAAAAATTTGTATGTTATTAACATATACAATGACCTGCTCTCCTCCGACAACTGATTAAGATTAGCAGCAGATTCATTATTTACCTCAATTCGAGAAACAGAAGTTGTACTCTTTTTCCCATCAGAATCGCTTATTTGATTATTTGTAGTCCGCTGGTTGTTAAATTTGGAGGGAGAATTTCAGTTAACAGGAATATGCAGTCTATAGCACAACAGCTCCAAAAACACTGATCTAATGGCGACATCTGCCAGTCTAAAAAATCACGGAGCACAACAGCTTACGTCCGTTCACCAAGAAGTCTTGAGACATCAATCTTATACCTTATGCTAATGAAATCCAGTTTTATGCGGTGGAATTTTTCTTGGTGCAATTTTCCGCGAAGGAATTAATGTTGAACCCCTAATCACCTACCTACTACATAAGAGCCTTGAACCCCTAAGAGCCTTATAAATGAAGAACATAACTTTATTTATAAAAAGTACTGGGCACATTGGTTGCCACGTCAATTGAGATAAATAGAACGGACAGCATAAAAGTAGGGCAAAGCGTTACTGAATTGGAAAATTTAAGCTTATCATTAATGAAAAAATTCCAAATGATTCTCAGTTGAATATCCATGAACGATATTCTTCAATTAAAATCTCCTTGTTACTTGTTCTATATATCAACTATAACGTAGCTCGTATTTTCTATTATTTTTTGTTACTAAGTGTGCTTGCAACTAATGTTTAAAAAAATAACACTGAGTGTCTTCCACTTGTAAATTCTCGTGAGACAATCTTCAACACCGATTGTATCTTCAGACTATCATCCATCTTTCTTTTTCATTCTCTCTTTTGTTCGCTGCCATTGTGCATGTCCACCACCTTACATGTCCATGTAAATCAATTTACTTTTTCTTGCCTTCTCGCTATAAATCTTTTGGTGACCAGGCACCCTCACAAGATATAATTTGTTTCTCTTATAGAGAGAGTGTAACCACGGAGTCTCTAACTTAAATATGAAAGCTAATGAATTGATATTTTGAAATGAAGAAGAACAATGGATATTAATATACTAAAGAGTACAATAAAGTGCATCAGTGTCATAGATTTATCTCGAATTATTGCATAACACCCCTCTCGAACCTATTTTTGACGTCATCCATTTCTGCAGAATCCGCAATAGTGGTTTATTCAGTAGTACATTCATGTACTATGTTAACTACTCACAAGTCCTAGAAATTTGTTACTTAAGTCACTTAAACTTTCACAAAGGATTTCAAGAACTTACTATGAGAATAATTGGCTTATACTTTACATTTACATATTTCATAGATTGGAAGTATTAAAATTTACAGGTACTTTAATATGTAAATTAACGTTTAATATTACAAGTTATTATAGGACTAGGTACAAGTTAAGAAAATGGAAGCTTTCTTCTTTCTTTCGAATTGTTAGGGATTCTGTAAATATGCCCACATCATTGATGTTGCTATCATCAATATAGAAGTTTCTTGCTGTAATGGAAAGTAAATACACTCAGCGGGTATTAATACTTCGTTCTGTTTGCTACTCTTCTCTCGCTTCTTATATCTATCGAGTTTCTGGAGTCAATTATTGAGAAAATTCGTCTGCATTGGAAACTCAACTGTGCCGCCATTTTTTGTCGGAGGAGAGGTGGAACGTTACTAATAGAATTGGAAGCTGTGCACACTGAAATGTTTCTTTTTATATAGTTTCGTATCTGTTATATACACCGAGAACTAAATAATATGGTTACAGTCATGTGTTACCTATATATTTTTTCCTGATTGTTTTTTGTAGCTAAATAATATAATTATTTCCTCCTACCCTGCAATAATTTTCACTGGTTGATAATAATTATAGATATTTTCTGTTTTATAAATCGTTTACAAATAATACATGAATTGAGTGAATTGATGACAGTTATTATTGGTATTTATTAACAATAAATAAGAAATATCAAACTTCATATTTGAAAATATTCATTCAACGATTGATAGAATTAATAAGTAAATATGATAGCCAGATTTCTCTGCAGTTGGTATTTAGTTTTTATAAAGATGATGAATAATATATATATAATTAATGAATCAATAAAAAGAAATGTAACTTCTTTTGAATATTTTTCATATAATTTAAATACTTTTCATATAATTTAAATACTTTGTATCATAATTCTTGATTTCCAATTCAATTATTTTTTATTTATAATTCATCTTAAATAATTTGTTGGAACTGTTGATATCCACACAGCAGCAATATTTTCACGTATTAGTCAAACTTGTCTAAGAATTCAATTTCACATTACCATCTTATTGCTTTACCAATGTTTGAGACCTTTTCTGTTTCATCATTATGTAAAAATATAGCTTTCAAATAACCGGCTGGAAAACATCCGCAATCACCAATAAAATGTTTACTCCTATCATAAAATTACTTCGTTTCTTTAAACTAAAAACGTATTACCGAACCAATTCAGTGATTAATACAAATACAAACTCTAAAGCTTTATACCTAAGACCTTTTGCTAGACTTGATATTTCAGTTATCATGAACGGAGGCAAGCTGCCTGATTATAGTTAATCAATTTTAGACATCGTTGAGTGCACGCCATGTTATATTTGATTCTGTTTCATGTTGATTCAATAAAAATAGTTATTTATTTTTTACAACTTATTCTCTCAAACTACCCCATACATTCTGCATGTTGTCGCTTTGGAGGTTCACACCAGCGGTTCTCATATTTGATGGTCCCTACTACGCACAATATAGCTCCTTTACATACATCAACAGTATAACAATTGAAAATTATATTTCATTTTAGTCAATGAATTATTTTATAGCAATGAATAAAAAACCTTGGCATATCCCATCTATGTACAGTCAAAGAAAGGTGCATTCGTATTGAATTGTCTACAATTTACAACTTTCACTTTTCCAAAAAAGAAAACTGACTAATTTTAGAGTATGTATATATTATATAATTGATCTTGGTAAAATTTGTAAAAATTGAAATTAATAAAGAATTAGAAAACGGTGATTTTAGAAACTATTTTCATGTTAAATTTACCCATAAAAACTGTTTCAAACAAATGAAATTTCGAAAGACTTGGTCAATCTTGAGAAGTCAATTATTACGAACGATTTAATGAGACAAAAGCTAGGTTAAATTGAATTAATTGATCTATTCATAGGGTATTAGCTGTTGATATTCATGAAGAGAAATAAATATAATGAGATTTATGGTGATAGGATTATTTAAAGTTTTAGTATACATAAACCGGTCAGTTCTTTGATAGGACTATCGAGACAATGTCTGTTATTCTAATACTTTTCCAAGTTCACCGAATAAATAATTTCGACTTATTCTTTTTTTGTTCCTTAGTAAAATCATTACAAAACGAAACCGAATTTTCCTTTAACCAGAATGGGACACGTATCTTTCAGAGCTTTACTGCAGATTATCAAGAAGCAGAATTGTCTTTTGCATTATATTGCTTTAATGTTTACCAATTTTAAATAGGATAATTCAATCTACTGTGTATTAACTAAAACGATAGAATTGTTTCTATATTGTACCATGAAGCAATTATGTCTACAAATCAATAACCGGATGCAAAAATTTGCCACTAAGTGCATAATAATTATTCCACACATTTGAGATAATTTCTGCTTATTCTAATTACTAAATAAACAGTTTACTTAATAATATAAGTAATAAATTAATTGAATAAAACTATTTCTCAGTTCAGTGCACTACTGTAATAATATTTATGTATTAATCAAGATATACTAAAACTTTATTATGCAATCTGATTCAATAATAAACTCCTAAGTCTCGAAAAAAGAATCAATATCGTCCAATTTTTCCTAGTTGTTTTGACTCTCCTTTTAAGTGGACTGAATTTAAGATGAGATATTGTTTTCCTGAGCTACCAAATCTAATCGCAAAATGGATGCAAAAATGAAAAGCAATTGGTACTGCTCGTTGATAGCGATACTTCTTCCTTCATAAGTATTTTTTGTGACTCAAATTTAAGTTCTCATTATTTAGAATTAATTCTTTAATCTTTCTCTAATTCATTGAATTTAATTGCAATGGAGTGAGCTATACATTGTGTATTCACGCTCCAATCTAATCCATCTCAAATGCTAATTACATTTTTTGTATGCAATCAAATTATTGTATTCTTCCAATTATAATTACAATAATTGATCACATTGGCCAATTTAATGTGTATCCAACTAAATTTATTTGAAAATTTATCAATGCTTTAATTACGAATGGAACTTTGGAGTAGACTATTAATCATGTAATTTATGTACAAGATCAACTATATCGAGTTAAGAGAGTGTATTGAAATGGTTATGTGAATATTAAACTACATAAAACATACCCAATTGATTTAGATACAAAGATACATGAATTGCGATAACAATTACATTGATCATTCTAACTAAATTATTTAGTACAGTTCAATTTGTTTATGATCAAGTGTTATTTTTTTGTTATTTTTTTTTTTTTGTTTGTTTATTTAACAAAAAGTACCTTACAACATGAGGGAAGGCGGTACCAACCTCCACTCAAATTACATTTATAATTATTTCACAAATAAGGGTACATTAAAATAAGGGCAAAAGCTACAAGGGCAACCTACATAAAAGAAAAATTTACTAGATTATTATGCGTATTTTAACTTAACTTCTATAAACTAAATAAAAGAAAGAAAATATTTTAAAACAGGCTTAGTAGTTAGCAGCTAATTGAACTTGAAATACTCTCCAAGCATGTAAGATATCATGATTATAACTTTTCACACGATGGTACACAGACTACAGAGTATGCATGGTAACGTCTCATTTGGAGTATGAGTACAACGGTCACAAATCAAACTCGAAACTCAGTAACGATAACCATCCTTCGATCTAGTTTATCTTATTGATGTTTCAAAATAATTGTAACAAATATGCATTCATTTCACGACGTTTTATTATAACAGATTCTAAAAACAGGATTTATGATGTCAATTTTTTTGATTATTGGGTTAATATATTCGTGAAAAGTAATTAGGCTTACTACGATGATATTTTCTGTAAGTTGCTCCCAAAAAAAGAAATCAGAAGAAGGTAAATCAGAAAACCGTGTTAGCAATGATACATCACCCAAGCGATAAATTTAACGCTCGGAATAGGCTGCTTTTATTACGATCATTGTTTCACTTGGCGTATGTGCCGAAGCCTTAATTGCATCTTGTTAGAACCAAAATATCTGCATCTTCGATTTTTGCAGTGGTGATAATGAGTGTTCTGGGTCATTCATTAGTATTTCACTCCTGTGACTATAGAGTACCGTACATGCGCATGGTTCTTTCAACATAGTTTCGTGACTTTTACAAAGACTTTTGATTCAAAACCCAATCGCGTCCAGATGTATCGGCTGGATCTCGTGAATTTACATGTTGTACAATTTACTATTGCTCCTCAAACTAGCTAGATACTACCTAATTCTTTCATAGTGATTATAACCAATTAACAAAATTAGAACTCTGTTTAAAGAAATTGAAGATGGCTTTCATAAAAAAACACTAATATTATCAAGTTTAGTGGCAGTCACTTATTAAAGATAAAATACGAATTTGTGAAACTCAAAAGAAAAGAAAAGAATGGTGCAAATATTGGTTAAAACACTTATCCAGCTATTCTACAATATGCAATGAATAATTTATAGACAGTATACAAAGAACATTTACAAAAATATATCAGATTTCCTTTGGGATTGTTTAATATTCTTTCTGATAAATTCAGCTAATTGAAGGACGCTTGGACACTGATATGAGAGCATCAACTTCGTGTGGTCTTTTATCATACATATAATGAAAATATCAAATCGAACTGTGATACTTTAAACCTATCCTTCAGCTAATTTACCACAAACTTCCTTTTTGTTGTCTCTAATTCTATATTTTCTATATTGCGGTGATTTAATATTCCATATAAATACATGGGTGCTGCTCAAAAAGAGTAATCAAATGAATGGCATTACCCTTACTCCAATACAGCATAAGTAAATGATATCAAGTTAGGTATAAAATTTAAAAATGCAAGAAGTTCTATAGTAATGATCTTCTCTGTGTCATGGAACAATTATTCAGCTTGTAAAGAGGGTCATTTATTTGTGCGTGAGAATACATTTAAAACTAAGTTAGCTTGTTCCCATATATCAAGGACAGAATAACAAACCTACCCAGGCCAATTTGTCAGTGGACGGTGGCTCTTAAAACCTGGGGTTTGTCATCCACAATTCACAGGTAATATTTGGTTAGATAAAATGGCGATTGAAACTCTGTACTGGCCTGGACACAGTAAAAGGTGAGAACAAATTGCTGCAACTTCAGAGGGAAGAGATGTGTTTTTATTTCTCCGGCTTATCCTGGTACTTCCTTCCTGTAAAGGTTCCTTATTCTCCGAACTATGAACATTTAGCTAATTGAAACATAAGTCTTGGGAGTTTAGAGAATAAGGCACAAAGAACCATATTAACTAATGTACAGATCTTACTTCAATTTTCAATACAAAAGAACAAAATTTTCCGTTTCCTAAATTCAATATGGAACAGAAAACTGAAATAAGTGCTGATTTTTTGCTGTGCATGATATTATGATGCCATAGTCTGCCAGACAAATAATTCAAAGTTTCAAACGGCTCAAAGGGTGGTTTGGCGCCGACTGCCACTTTCATAGTGGCGAGATTGAGGACATCAGCGTTTCGTGTAGGCACTAGCACAACTGTGTTCCACGCGAAAGTACCTGCTAAATCGCTTGTAGCAAAGCGATTGGAAAGTAGAATATCCGAAGACTCGCCTGAGGGATGGGTTATCATCTTCAATGACAACCAATAATAAAAACCAAAAGTTCTTTGTTTGCACAGTGTTTCTTCTATACATATTTGATCATTCCATAGATGGCAGACCTCAATGGATTGATGCCTGAGTTTGTACCAAGGAAAATAAATAACTGACTTGCTCACCGAGCAGGAATCATTAGCAATAGGTATTGGTCAAGAACACATGCTACATATAGCCTTAAAGGTCCCCTCCAAGCAAATTTTTATTACTTAAATCAACGAGGCTAATGTTTCTTATCATTTTACTACAAAACCCATAAAATTTGATAGCATATTTTTAACTTTATATGCTTTTGATCATTTTCATAATCCAAACTCTACAAAACCTACTTTACTTCCGACTTTCTAAATTTCAGTCTGAAGAATAAGAATGTACACCATTTGTTTTGATTTTCATCTAGGTATTTGGTTTAATAAATCTATTTATTACTCGTTTAAAGGTTTGAATTTTGATAAACTTATTATAGAAACGTTTATATACTTTTAGAAATAATTAATATCTTAAAAGAAGGCCAAAAGCGCATTGTTTGTTTAAAAATCTAAATTTGAAATAAAAACAAAGAGTGTACAATCTTCTTTCTCAGCGTCAGGTTTGAGATTCGCTCGATTGTTGCTCACATAGTATTAAAAAACTTTAAAAGCAATTAATAAAATATATACTGAACCGAATTGTATGCAGTTTGCGGAATAATGATCGTGAACCTTAGTTCTATAATATTATGTGATAAACTCATTTTTTTCCCGGAGCCTGGAGAGGATCTTTAAGAATATGCAAACGGGAATTACATCAGTGGATAATTGCATCTTCACGAAAACATTGTTCTCCAACTCAAGACATGATGTCTGACAAGGAAATTTTTTATTTCAACTATATCTTGGAATGGTTCCTCAAAGATGTTCCTTTCAATTTGGAAACTGAAACTTATGTGGTGGATTCTAGCGAATGATGGCAATTTTTGCGGAAAATTCAAGAAAATAAAGGGAGATGAAGTTGTATACAGATCAGACAGGATATCATCGATAAAATGTCTTATCGATAAAACGAAGGCACCGATTGAAAATCTTCGAGAGATTTGCAAATGGGTGACATTAGATCTCAAAACTCTGAAATCTTAATCGCTTTGAATATTTTAACAGTCAGCCCTATAGAGCTGACTGACTTAAAAGGCTGGGTACTGTCATTGTGTCAAACAGACGTCCCTCCATGTTGCCGGGCCTATTCCATACATTAAATGTTAAATAATCCCAATAGTAGCTAAATATGCAGCAAACGGTTGGAAAAAAATTTAAAAATGAATTTAACATTTATCATCAAGAAAGATGAAAATTTGTAAATCATGAATTAAAGTGTATCAATGAAAATAGTTGCACATCGAGTGAATTATAATTAGATTCCTCAGTGCTGAAATTTGCCTGGCTGGTATATGAAACATGATTACGTTTATTATTTATTGAATTGGAATAAAAACCTTTGATGAGATTTTTGGCATACTTTTTTTGGCAATTTATACTATGATATACTTATTATTTCATCTCAAGCATTTTTCTATAGTAACAAAAAGCAGTTTGCAATAAAAAGGCAACAATGATCGATATTTAAAGGTCAACTCCATTATGAACACATTTATTAAACGACAGATGATTTGTCTCTAGAATTATCAACTGGAAATTTCTAAAAAAGGGTTGCAAGCATCGCTATTTTTTTTTCGTTCAGATATACTGGTAACGAATTTTTGTACGAGGTCAGCCTGCTCGGAATTTGAAACGACCTATCGTATGACTGGAGGATAAAGAATTCTGCTCAGAGAGATTGAGAAAATGAGAAAGCATTAGTTCAATGGTGCATTCAGACAATTTCAAATTACATCATTAAATCATCAGCGACATAAATTTGAAATATTTCACACGATTGAAGTTCAACTTTGTCTTATCTTGAACCCATTCATATGATCTTAAAATAATTCTTTTAGTCCATTTGAATGAAAAATAGGTTTAAACGACTTCTAAAGGGTTAGGAGTGATGTATAGTTTTTTGAAAGCCCTAAAGGGGAATGATTTATCCAACCTAAAGCAATTGATGACTAATCGATTGAAGCGGAATATTTTTAATGTCCGCATTTTAATGTAAGTCTAAAATGTACTTACTTATAAGATAAAAACTTTCTAAACAGTTTTGTCAATACTCAGCCATCTTTCATATATCGAAATGTAAATTTAAAAATGGTATAATTGTCTAAATATTCAATTCATATGCGTAAGCCAACAAACAATTTAATAATTATCCAGTAATTGAAGACCAAGTAAGGTTTAATTAAAGAATATGAAACATTTTGAATTTTTTTTATTAGACATCTAAGCTAATGGATCTTCATTCTTCACTTAAACCCTTTTAACCTTTAATTACTTTTACTGTAAAGGATCTAATGCAAGACAATTGCGCTACTCACAAATTTTAGACTGTAACTTTACCATAATTGGACTTCGATATTAATTCGAAAGTTTGACTTTTTGATATGAATTTATGAAGTGATATACTAGGGTTAGCAATAATTCTGGAATACAACATTTTTTGTAACTTAAAAGATACTTAAACGAAATTTATCAACTCAATTGTTTGGTGTGATGCAAGGCTATTATAAACTGAAAACACCTTATAGTTCAATTATATATGTATTACTTATATATTTTTATTCAAATATGCTGATGCGCCTAAATGTTATTATTCAATTTGCTATGATTTTTAAACAAAATTCACTGTTACTAATCCACTAATAAAAGGGTTTTTTTTGACAGACAGCTTTTCATATTCATTATATTTATAATGAAATGATATCTCAATATTTAATAAGTTTTGGAGTCTGTAAACTCGTATACTGAGTTTAAGAATTTACAAAGTTCAAAACATTAAATTAAACTTTTCATTATGTAGTGAATTAGTTTGCAGAATGTTGACAAGCAGATTTGCTGAAAGTTTTGAATGTCTAATAATAAACAGGCACTTTTATGTCACACTTCATTCAGATTATTTTTGTTAATTAATTTTAATGAAACTTTGTTTCCCATTAAAATAGTTTTTGAAATTAAACTAAAATTGGTTTATTATGGAAATTGTTTTTCATACTTTTCAATACAAGTATGTACATACAATAATTAAGTTACAATATTATCATAAGTTAAAATACAAAAATATTGGACATATGGAACATTCTCGTTTTAAAATTATAAACCATCATATGAATTAACTACATTACGTATAAAAACTAATTAGAATATCGGTTAACTCCATCGAGAGAGGATGAATTTCAAACATATAATATATTCGAGTGGAAAGCAATCTACTGAATCTTTCGAAGCGTGGAGTACTGATAATCTTAGATAAGAAAGTCTTGGCCATTGCATTCTTGGAAGTGCCTCACTTTGCTCAACTTATATCGGGAATATAAACGAGCGAGAGGAACCATTTGAACTTCACGAGACTCCTCACTTCCTTCAGATTTGGCTGGTGGAAGATATATGAATGATTTCATTTCGCTATATATTTCATATGAGAAGGTAAAGTCAAAGATTCTATCTTTAATTATTAGTTTCACAGTTTATTATTTTCATATTTCCAAAAAAAATGGCAAATATATAAGGTTTGAAATTAACAGGAAATAAGAAAATTCTATTAATTATTTATTTTACCATAACCTTAGTTTTTGTATCGTTTAATAATGTTTATAAATTAATTAATTTAAACCAATAATTGAATCGAGTCGTTCTTCAAACGCTATCAATTATCTTAATAATTTGAGTAATTTGATCATTATAGTATTCGTGGAGCAAACTCCAACAGTCGAATCTTTCGCCAAAACTGTTGAAATTTCATGTGTCATTAAAGTTGACAGTTTATACGATTGATTTTTTAATAATCATCTAAATCAGAAACAATTAATTTCAGGACTTCAGTGTCTGGTATCTACTGGCACTATAACTGACTTAGACCAGCAAGTTTTTATCTTCATTTAATGTTTGTACTTATTTATATCACTGATCACCAAATATCATAGTCTCGATTATTTTGTTCTGACGTCAGTAATGAATGATTTAGCTCTTAGTCAATCGATGAACTCTGATGTTTTATTCAAATTAGAAATATTAACTTAATTTTTAATAGGTTTGATTTTTTTTTTCGAATAAAAAGTAAGTAATAATCTGAGGAGGAAATTCACTTAATTGTTATTAAATTGTTTCCACTTTTCGTTATGACTAGTTAAGGTGTTGTTAGTTATAGGTATATTCCACCCCTGTATATTCCACCCCAGTATATTCCATCCCGGTAAATTCCACCCCTGTATATTCCATCCCGGTAAATTCAACCCCGGTATATTCCACCCCGGTATATTCCACCCCGGTAAATTCCATCCCGGTATATTCCACCCCGGTAAATTCAACCCCGATATATTCCACCCTATGTATATTCCACCCGGTATATTCCACCCCGGTAAATTCCAACCCGGTATATTCCACCCCGGTAAATTCAACCCCGATATATTCCACCCTATGTATATTCCACCCGGTATATTCCACCCCGGTAAATTCCACCCCGGTTTATTCCACCCCGGTAAATTCCACCCCTGTATATTCCATCCCGGTAAATTCAACCCCGGTATATTCCACCCTATGTATATTCCACCCCGGTATATTCCACCCCGGTAAATTCCATCCCAGTATATTCCATCCCGGTAAATTCAACCCCGGTACATTCCACCCTATGTATATTCCACCCCGGTATATTCCACCCCGGTAAATTCCATCCAGGTATATTCCACCCCGGTAAATTCAACCCCGATATATTCCACCCTATGTATATTCCACCCGGTATATTCCACCCCGGTAAATTCCACCCCGGTATATTCCACCCCGGTAAATTCAACCCCGATATATTCCACCCTATGTATATTCCACCCGGTAAATTCCACCCCGGTAAATTCCACCCCGGTATATTCCACCCCGGTAAATTCCATCCCGGTATATTCCACCCCGGTAAATTCAACCCCGATATATTCCACCCTATGTATATTCCACCCGGTATATTCCACCCCGGTAAATTCCACCCCGGTATATTCCACCCCTTTGTCAATGCTCATTTGAGTAAAAATAAAAAGACAAATATTATATTATTAGATGGCCATTCGTAAAATACTGCGTAGCCATGAAAAAATAATTCACACGATATCCTGAAATATTTGGACAATATTTAGAGGTAGCTCAAGTCAATTGAAATTTTATCCTAATAGACAAAAATACATGTATTCATAATATTGGGGTTTATTTCCAAGTTCACATGTTGAGCATGTTAATTTAATATTAATTTCTTTTTAACATGAAACTGCAGTATCTGTTTTTTTACAAAAATGGTTGGAATATGTGTGGAGGGGTTTGGCTGGCAGAGAAAACTCATTCAATGTTTTCTCTCTTTGCTTAAAAGTTGCTGTTTTGGAATCTAGAATAAAACTCCCGTGGTCAAAATCTCTCCATGTAAAAAAGGGCAATTATCTTCCCATCCTTAAAACCCTGAGCAATAATCCCCACTTCCCTATCAAAAACCACCTAGTCAAAATATAGACATGTAAAATACCCCCGATGTAAAAAAAGCCTTCGGTCAAAAACCATTTAACACCACTTTTATACGAAGTCAAAATACAAAAATTTAAATAAAATTATCACATCATGTTACAGTTAATATCGCTGTTGTCTTGGCGATAGTGGATAAAATCATCTTGTGATTGTAAATCTATATATCTCAACTGATAAAGAGCGTTCACACAACGTTTCTTTCTGTTGTTCTGGGTCTTGTGTAGTGAAAAATAAACAGCTTGTGATTGACACACAAAAAGTTTAATTTGTACACTAAAATTTAAATTACCTAGTATTATATATAATATTGGTAAACTCTTAATATTTATAACTGACCAAACCTAACCTGTTAAGTGGGGTGGAACTTACCGGGGTGGAATATACATAGGGTGGAATTTACCAGGGTGGAATATATCAGGGTGGAATATATCAGGGTGGAATATACCGGTCACCGGTGTTGTCATATACTTTGCAATGCACATAGTTAAACAGAAATATTTATAGTTAAATATGAAACTGTTGCATAAATAGGATATACTGAAGGTATTCATTACACATTTTCGATAAATCATATGTACTGTAATTAAAACTTACATCACAGTGTTGATAAAATACATTTCACAGTTATTAAATATAATTTAGTGATTTGAAACATGAAATACTACTGTTGATATAAGGTAACAAATTCTAGGTAAAAGATAATATACTATTGCTTGAATTTAATGTTGCAAATGTGTAGGGAAAATTGAAACGCGTCTTCGGTTAGCTTTATTACTTTTTATTTACTAAATACAGTAGGTACAATATAGCCTACTATTAAACATAGCACACTGTAGGTGAAATATAACTTAGAGTTAATTGTTAGTTATATTGCATGCTAGTGTATATTGTATGCTATTGTAAGTGAAATGTGATAAATTTTAGGAGTGGCAAAGATATAAAACCGATATTAGCTAGAAACCATAATATTCCCGAAAATTGATGAATTCTTAATTCAATTAATTAGGGTTTAACGTCTGCTTCGTCCATTTCATTGATCTTATCGCTGTCCTCAAAAGGTGATTAAATACAAGGGACTGGAAGAAGCAGAATTAAGAATGTGACTTCATTAACAAAATTAGTTATACTCAAGTCGTTGAAAATGCCCATGAATGAAGAAAAGCTACTACGTGAATGCAGTAAATTAGCATGAAATATGACGAAAATGGACACAAGCACCGATGGCTATACACTCGCGGATGAAAGAGGAAAATGAAGAGGTGATTGTAGATGAAGCCTGCAAGTCTACCTAACACAAAATTCTATGACCTTGTAGTTGAAGAACATAACCCTACCTCTATCCTCTAAAACTGCAAGTAGCTTTTAAAAATGATGAACATGGTAAAATTGAGAAAAGACTACAGATAACTTATTTCATAGGTTATGGGGGAACGCCACTCCCCTTCTCTTCCATTCACCACAGACAGTTTCAGGATAGAGCCCCTGGGGCTTAGTAAAAAACAACACAGTAGGAGAAATAATGGATGCTTATGTAAATAAAACAAGATAATGTTGCTAAAATATAATTTACTGTTAGTATAATACAACACACTGTATGTAAAATATAAATTAAAATTCTTTGTACTACTTGTATTACAACTCAGAGTTTAATATCTTCGGGTAATGGGATTTCTCAGGTTACATTATTGAAAAATCATGTATATAGTTTGAGTTGAAATATTTGCAATGTAACATTTAACAATGATAGTAAATCAATCAATTAAATGTCCATATATGTTCCATTTGCGTTAGGTAATCAGAATATAAGAGTACCTAACTTATCGATAACGCATCTTCTTCAACAATTATTTTTATTAAATCTTTGTGAATAATAATAATAAATTATTACATTTTTTATAATATTTCAGAATGCGTATTATATGAATTATATTGAGGTCTATAAAAGTTTCAACAGGAATGGCAATGCGAAACATAATCAGCTGCATTTAAAGGAAATTGAGACAATAACGATACTTGAGTCATTGATTATGATGGTAACTCGCTGCTCCAGCCATTGAGAACTATTTTAAACAGTATTTTGAGAATAATATTGAATGTAAAAAGAAATTTTAATGGTAGGTTTTATTTATCCAATAATGATTTATATAGAAATTTATATTTATTGAAATTTGACGATGCTTATGATTATTTTTTATTGAAATTTTTTCGTAATGCTCTATATTTTAACTCGGACATTTTTAATACCTATTTTAGAGACCATATATACCTACTCACTCCTACCAAACCAGATCAACTCATTTTAATGTCCCTAATTTTAGAACTGAATTAGAAAGAAATTTTATTGTTTATAGGGCTATTGATCTTTTTAACAATATTCCTGAAAATTTTAAACACCAAATGTCTGATTTTAAATTCAAAAAGATTTTTAAAGAATATTGTATTAGTAAATATATTGAATGATTTTAGACTATACCACTTCATCGTCATTTTAATTTTTCGTTTAGTTTAGTATTTTGTATCATGTTTTAGTTTAGGATTTTGTATATATTTTAAATTTCCATAAGTTTGTGAAACTTTTTCGGATGTAATAAAAAAAATAATAATAAAATAACTAGCAGAAGAATATACAAACAAATTGATACATTCTATTATATTAGAAACTTTTACTGGCGCACATGTGTACCAACTGGGTTTAGGGAACTGATTATGAAATATACTACAGGGTGAAAGGGTTTTAAAAAACAATACATTGTATGTGAAACCTAACCAAGTATAAATAAGCATAATAATGTTAGTGACAAATGAAACACTGTTGGTAAAATATAATTTATACTTTATGTAAAATACTTCAAAAATACTTTATGTAATTATAACCAACTTTAAAAAAAACTTAACCTCTTGTAAGCAAAACATAATAATCCAGGTAAAATATAACGCACTGTTTGTAAAATATAACATGCTGTAGGCAGAATATAACACACTTTGTTTGAAATATAACATGCTGTAGGTAGAATATAACACACTTTGTTTGAAATATAACAGGCTGTAGGGTGAATATAACAATGTAGGTAATATATTACATGCTATGGGTAAACATACACATCATTGGTCAAATATAACATACAATAGTTATAATGTAAAATGAAGTAGGTAATATAAGAATATAAGACGCAGTTAGTAAAATATACTCTACTCTGTATAAGATATAATAATGTAGGTAGAATAAAACACACTTCCACACTGCAAGTACAAAAAAACACTAAATAATATAGAGCCTAATGTTAATTAATAATATAACACTATGTGAAGTATAACACTCGGTAACTATACAAATCAATTGGATATCCCTCAATAACTAAGGAATACAAGGGAGAAGATAATTTAAGACGTCTAGCCAACACAATTATTTGATCGAGATGAATATATAAGACGTGTTTCGATATCTTGCCATTCCAAGCCTTGAACGCGGGAAATAAAAGACGTCCTCATTCCCTTCCACTTCTTGCTGACGAAGGAGATAAGACGTCAGAGAAACAGATTGTAGTGTGTTAGGTTAGTTTGAAATATGAAGGCAATATTGCTTGCATAATTATAAAGTTATTTTGGTGGTATAAATCTCTCAAGAAAACATCGGAAAACTGTATAAATTTTTTTAATTATTGTCAGTGTGAATAGAACAATTAAATTTAAAAAACTATTAATGTCATAAATGGATGACTCTGATCTCTCTAAGATAATTTTAGATATCAATGAAGGTTATTAATATAACACTAATTTTTGATATATGAGGAATGCATAATAATATATTGATACCTAATGATTGCCAAGTATATAATGTTCTTATATCAGTTCTCGCTGCTTTTTTTAATTTATTTATTTAAATTTCATTTGAAAAATTAATCAATTTTGTATCACACGAGTACACTTTTCGAGTTCAATGCAAATATTTTGTCGTCATTAAGATTTGGCCTATATAAATTTCTTGAATTTAATTAAAAATAATTAAGATTGATGTTCAACTGACACTTTTTTCATGATAAGTGACAATTCAATATAAAAGATCACCAAGCAAGTATGTACCTCCAGTTAATTAGTTACAATGATACTTCTCAACATGGGTTTTGGTTGTTTTGGATGGTATTAGATGTTACTACAATGATGAAAATCTTATTTTCTCAATTTGTTATTTTAGGATAGGACACATATGTCCCACTTGTGGTCAACGGCAATTGACTAGTGTGACGTACAATATGCCCACCTATTCAATGAAAATATTTTTAAATGTGTTGATGGAAAATATAACTCCTGAATAATAAAAAGAACCATTCACAAGTCATAAAGACTTGGTTTGGAATATATTTTCCATCGAATACTAGAATATAAGTGACATGCGTAAATAAAATTTTGTTATAAGAAAATAAATACCGAGAACTGTATAGTGTATATGCCATCAATTTTTCAAAATAGTTGGATTGAATACAATCTTGAAATCCGTTATGAATACTTTCTTCGAATCAGTTTTGAAATGGATAAGTAGTTACTACAGATGTTCTAAATACTTTCTTAAAATCTGTTTCAATATGTTACCTACTAGATGTACTAAATTCTTTCTTGGAATCTTTTTTAATATGTGAGCTACTGGTTGTCCCAAATACTTTCTTGGAATTTGTTTTGGATACATGAATTACTGAACATCCTAAACATATTCTAGGAACAAATTTTTAATACAGGTAGAGCTGAATCCCATGTAACCATGACACATTGTGCCAACATGGGCTCTAGATGGTTAGATGGGCAAGAGATGAGAGATTGAAAAGTAGCCTAGAAATTACATGGGGATAATGTGGTTTCCATTCTCATAGAATGTTACTTTGGGAGAAGGTTGGATCAATGTGGCGAATCCGTCGCACGAATTGTCATATTGGCCCAACATGATTACTATATAGCGTATCAACATTATATGGCTGAAACTTGATAAACATATTGGCAACATCTTGGGCTAAGATGGTTTAAACTTAACAGTCCATGCTGTCGCCATGTTGGCCCATTTTGCAAATAACCACACAGTACCAATATGATTTGTACACCTAGTGCCAACATGGGCCCCATTGACTTGTGTTGCTTGGGTTGTCCATTTGTAGGGAAACGTAAAGAAGCAACACATGTTTGCATTCTTCTTCACATCATTGTAAATACCATCTGAGGACATGTAACCATAGTGCTTAACCGTACTGTCATAGGTAGTTGGTACGTATGATGAGATCCAAAGTTCTGTTGTTGATGTTTCCTGCTTCGATTTAGCAGTATTTAGCTGGTAAAAAATTTCATGTTACCTGATGTCACAGAAGGATAGCTTGTAGGTGAAGTGTCAGAGGCTCAATCCCATTTTCGGTCGCAAATACTGGAATGAAGAATAATTCAATTATATATTTCATATATCACTCATTTGCAACAACATTGTCATAACTCAATAATTGTTTTTTTCATGAGAGGCATTATATTAAATTAAAACGGTGAAATTATTATAGAAGTAGAGGTAAATATATCTGACTAAATGAACATTTTATTCAAACTTTTATATTACTTAGAAATAGTAACTGTTATATTTAGTCTTACGTACATTCTATTAGCCTCTCTGAATAGCGGTCAATTTTTGAACTACAATTATCATGAAATGACTCTGAATTACTAATTAAATAAAAGTTTGAAGGAGAATTGCTGTATGGATAACTCAAGAATACTGTTTTTTTAATTATGTCATTGTTGCTTGTGTTGTTGTTAATAAATATTTATCTAATATGTAAATCAGGATAAATATATATATTTCTTTGATCATTATTGTTAATGAATGATTATTCATCAAATAGACCACATATTGTTTTTATCTATTAGAACTACCAGGCATCAAAATGACTGCTATTCATATTTTCTGCAGTGAGAGAGCAGTTTTCAAACATGTTGTCAAACGCTTTTGCCTGATTCCAAGTTGTTTGGGACACGTCAGAATATTTAAAAATCTATAACTTCTAAAAATTGTAAGTTTCATTGAAAATGACTGCTTGGTAATTTGTGATAATCCATAAAATATTATTAGAATAAATAGATTTATAAATAGAAAAATAAAAGATAGTTATACATATATTATTAGCAATCAGAATCTTCCTATGCTTTTTGGCTTCCCAGATTACAGTTATAGCACAAAAAGTAGAGATGCACTTCTATTTCTATATCTCAGACACTTGTTGTAGCTCCTATAAACAATAGGCATCTGATAAAGTTTGTATATGTATGTGTGATCTCTAGGACCAGGGGATTACGTGGAAGAAAATAACTTCATAAACCTTAGAATCTATCTTATACCAAACTTGGTAATCTACTTCAGCTAGTTAATTAATATATCAATGTTTAATCTGTGTTAACTATTTCAGGAATTATATCTATACATAAAAACTGAGTTCCAATTTTAACTTTCCATTCAATCAGCCTATGTCAGTGATTACCAGAATTTAATTTTTTACGAACCTAATCTGAAAATTACGGAAGATCCACGGACCACCTTTCATATTTATAACCGTGACCGGAAAATTCATCGAAGGAAAATTTATACACGGAAAATTCGTCCATTAAACGCAAAATAATAAATTTAAATAGAACAAAATGTTAGGATAAATATTTTGACATATAGTAGTTTAATGTACGTGCATTATTGTATCCATTAAGTTTATTGTACTGCGCAATTCATGATTGTTTAATGAAAAGTTAATCTTGATAGATATACATATAATAATGTAATTAATTTAATAATTTTAAGATAAAATGCTTGGCAACACCTGAAGATGTTGTTGGCGTTAATGAAAATCTTTGCTTGGTGCCAATTAAGTTTTTTAACTACTTTGAAGGTACGCACATTGGAACAAAATGGGGAAGACTAAACCACTATACATCCAATCGAATTTTGAAATGTTCAAGAAAGAGCATCCTAATATTTTGAAAATAATCGTGCAAAAATGAAAGAAGAAGAGTTAACCCAAACTAAAAGAATTCATACAAAGAGAGGTGACACACAGCGTAAAGGCCATGATATCGAGATAATGACGAACAAATATAAAGCTAGTATTGTTGTTTATCGTGAAAATAATGTAGCAAGATTTTATTTATTATTTAAACTATAATGCAACAAATGTTATGTATTATTGAACTAATACAGTTACATTTTATTTATTATTCAAACTATAATGCAACAAATGTTATTTATTATTGAAACTAATACAGTTACATTTTATTTATTATTCAAACTATAATGCAACAAATGTTATTTATTATTGAAACTAATACAGTTACATTTTATTTATTATTCAAACTATAATGCAACAAATGTTATTTATTATTGAAACTAATGCAATTAGATTTTATTTATCATTGATTTAACCTCTTCAGGAAACAATTAAACACATTAAGCTAAGAATTATTTGCGTATCAGAAAATTCACACCCACCGACGGAAGAATTCACATAGATCGTATAAATTGTCAAAATGAGATGTACACATTCTGAAAATTCTTATATATTAAATTCTGATCAACATTGCAATCAGTACCTATGATTTTTGTGATTTTCGAAAAAAAAAAACGATATGAATTTATATATGTATAGTGGCAATTTTCCAACAGTGGCAATTTTCCTAGCACCCGAATTGAAGCTTCTAGCTCATTTTAAAGGGAGTTCGTCTTTATACCTTAAACATAAAAATGCATTTAAATCATACATTTCTGATTGTTTGTTATTAAATTAAAATAACAACCCGGCATTTGAAATGATTATTTTGTCAACTCTTCACTATACATCTTACCTATTACGAAAGATGCTTTCTTATTAAGTAGATTTTCTCCTATCAAATAATGAAAAATGACTAAGAATACAAATCATATGAATGTATTTCTCCACTTAACATTGAACATACTTATACTGTTTGCCTTTTTTTGGTCTGAGGTAAAAACTTATATGATTTCTATAATGAAAATATATAGATAGAGAGTTTTTTATGCAGTTAACGACTTAATGGATGATATCACTAAGCAATTCAGAACGTGAAAGAGATAACAATACTGATTACGCTAGTTGCAGATTTTTTAGACCATATTCGGGTTATATTCCATACATTTTGATAAAGTTTTCCCTGTTCATCTACCGTAATGTTCTGAGTTTTTCCCAAGTGATGGCACAAGTTCCCTGAAGTTTAATCATCGTTGCATACTAAGTTTTCGTGAAACTCAAAGCAATGGCTTTTCGACATCAAATATAAGAAAGGAATATACTAGACTCGAAGAAGTTGGAATGATTAAATTATTGAAAAGATTTGGGAAGATAATCTTACAGATAAATCATTATTTTGTGTATAAATAAGCATTAAAATATTATTATGTTATAACTTAGGAAGAAGGCTTAGTCAAGTACATAATGAAGTGACTCTTAACAGTTTCAGAAAAGTATGTTTTGCAGCACCAAATACATACTTAATTTAGGTATACATATAAGGAGATATTATCTACCTACCATGATACTCAACAATTGACATATCAAAATGTCCAAGTTAACATAGTTTAACATTTAATTATTAGTTCAAATACATCATGTGAATTTACGCATGGATACCATTACTGTTAGCTTTGATAAACGACAGATCAATCTATAAAAAATCAGTAAATTAGATGTGAATTTATTCACTATATAAGAGGAATTTATGCATAAAATTGTGTTAGTGTGTACTAAATACAATCTAACTCATAAGTCTAGTCATTGCAATTTTATTGTACAACGGAAAGAAAGTGTATGGTACAAAGGAAGAGGAACATATAATACATTTTATAAATGTTGAAAGAAAAAAAATTGGTTGCTTGTAACTTAAATTTTAAAGATTTCTATCAAGAAATTTGTATGGTTTAAATTAATAATACAGTCAAATAATTTATTGTCTTTATTTACTATTTTAATTCTTCAAAATTAAAAATAAACTAGTTAGAGTAATGATAGTGAATTGCGAATATATATACTATAAGATAGGTTGGAGTAGTAACTTCTGGTTGGTGGTTTGGACGGAGGAGATGGCCACTCTATCGCTCCCAATGCCAGAAGTCACCTGTAAAGGAATATTGCAAAGTAAATAATAATAGCTAGGAATAATATGGTTTACCTGAAAATAAAATAATAATCATATACCTATTGAAAGAAGATTTTCCTATAATTGAATTAGAGTTTAATGGCTATGCACTATAGAGACTAAGTAGTTTTTGTTATAGTAATAGTAATTAGGAAATAGTAATTAGGAAATAGTAATTAGGAAATAGTAATTAGGAAATAGTAATTAGGAAATAGTAATTAGGAAATAGTAATTAGGAAATAGTAATTAGGAAATAGTAATTAGGAAATAGTAATTTGGAAATAGTAATTTGGAAATAGTAATTTGGAAATAGTAATTTGGAAATAGTAATTTGGAAATAGTAATTAGGAAATAGTAATTAGGAAATAGTAATTAGGAAATAGTAATTAGGAAATAGTAATTAGGAAATAGTAATTAGGAAATAGTAATTAGGAAATAGTAATTAGGAAATAGTAATTAGGAAATAGTAATTAGGAAATAGTAATTAGGAAATAGTAATTAGGAAATAGTAATTAGGAAATAGTAATTAGGAAATAGTAATTAGGAAATAGTAATTAGGAAATAGTAATTAGGAAATAGTAATTAGGAAATAGTAATTAGGAAATAGTAATTAGGAAATAGTAATTAGGAAATTTGTAAGATTTGCGGAATAAATTCTGGCAGGATATTTGCGGAATTAAATATTTAGGTAAGGGATAGTTTAAGTCATTTAGATTTATAATCAAAACTAGACTGGCTACAGACCAATTATATTAAAGGTTAGCACTTACATTTAAGTACCATGAACGCCAGTGGAATCAGCAGTTGTCACCCCAAGAATCGCCTCATGCCACCAATTCCCACATCAGTCACATCTCAAAAGGGAAGTTTTAGCCGGTCATCCTATTGGCACCAGGCTTTGACTCTATTATTTCCATAGTATAAGTGGAATGCAGTATATTGCGGTATAAGCCAATCGTAGATATTACTCGTCTCACTTAGGATAATTAGTGAGTAGGCGGCATTTAAAGATGGTCTATGCGGTTCCAACCGTAACTCAGAATCTCGCTATATTCCCATAGTTTAGCTTTTTAAATGGCAGGCTGTAGAATTCGCTTTTTAGCACAGGTTGATAACAGGAGATTTTTATATCGCCCCTTGTGCTATCGTTTTCTAATGAGTACTCTTTTACCACATTCCAAAGCCGCCAGATATGCCAATTGAACATGTAGGAGAGCGAACGAGATACTCATATCACCTGGTCAGGTGTAACTCTCTGAAACATAGCTAGATAGCTAATTACTTAATGAGGAATGAGGTCAATGGCAGTGTCTAACCTTTTTGGTCTGTGCTTTACATTTATTGAATTAAATCACTGCCAGAAACCTCGCACAAATTAATACAAATATATATTAGAATATAAATATTAGACACTCCCGGGGGAGGATTCATGTTCACAAAAAATTGAACATGAATAGTTTAGATGAAGGTTACTCAACAAAATAATAATTTATTTTTCGTGCGAGTACTCTTCATCAAAGTTTATTTTAATATTAAAATCAACAAAACACAATTATGGCGTCTCTTATATTACCATACTAAACGATAGTTTAATAAAAACGCCAAGAACACAAATTCAACAAATTAACAAGAAAAATATCACTCCCAATAATAAGGAGGAAAACAATTATTTACAAATGGATTTACGCATTATACTACGAAGCCAGTGCTGCAATCCTTTTAGATGCCTTCGTAGCAGCTTTTCTCTTTGGTCTTCGAACCGATGACTCATCACTTGATACATGAACATGTGAATCATCAGCATCTTCTCTTTGATCTGCATGTAGAAGCAAAATGAGTGAAGACGCGTGTCTATAGACGAGCTCCCTCGTCTTGCCCTTGAACACCTTAGCCGAAGACACTTCGCCGAGAGAGTTTACTTCTATCTCCCGTACGATACCCATCGGATAATTCGATTGTTTTGTGTGAGGTTCCACTAGCAGTACGATATCTCCAACAGATATTTTCTTGTGAAACACCTTTCTGAATCTATCCTTTTTATCTACAGATTGGGCCATAAGTTGTACAAGGAACTCGTTGTGGTATAGTGTCGTCAATCGTTCACTTGCGATTCTTAAATTTCTGTAGCTTCTTCGAATAGCGTCAGGCGTTGGAAGGAATTCTGGATCTTCAGAGTCATCTATGTGAACTTGCGGAATCACTCCCATAGAAACCAACTCTCTGCCATGAATCAACATCTCTGGAGTGATGGGATCGAATGGTTCATCTCTCAAGTCATGTGTACGTAGATGTTCCTTAAAGGCAACTGGTCTCCTATTAATAATATGCTCAGTTTTCTTTACTAGAAGTTGAAACTGTTGCATATCCAATATTATCTTTCCGATGCTCTTAATCATAAGAAACTTCACCTGTTTCACGCAGTTTTCTACCAAGCTCCCAAGGCTGCTATTCCCCTTTGCGTATTGTTGAAATGTGACTTTCTTAATTCCCTGATTCTGGAAAAAATAATCACATTCCTCATCATCAAGAAACTTTGACACAATATTGCTGCCCGCTGTAATTTGTGATCCCAAGTCTGACAAGCAAAGTTGAAATAGTCCGTAAGAATATATATGGATATGTAGACATCTCAGAAATTCCACAGTATCGGCAGAATAACAAATTGTTAAAGATATAGCTCGTGACCATAGACATGTTACAATCAAAATCCAAACTTTAGTCACTTCGTTACGAACTTTAATATTAATAGGACCGATATAATCAAGAAACACAAATGAGAACGGAATCTGAACTGGGTCAGATCGAAAATCTTTATAGTTGTTTTGGTTCACTTTAATTGGTCTCTCATTAATCTTCCTACAAGTTATACATTTCTTTAAGATCCTTCTGACTGAAGAGAATCCTTTCAATATCCAAAAGGATTTACGTAACTCGCTCAATACTGCATACACCCCCACATGTGAAAATTTCTCATGAACCTGTGTGATGAATAGATCAGTTAGAATTGAATTGGAGGGTAGCAAAATGAGAGGACTTTTATTACATTTACCCCTAACTTTCAAAAGCAAATCTGTATCAATGAACAAGTTCATTTGCAGTACAAGATTAGGAGTTTCACTCCTTGGAATATTACGCGACTCGAAGAACTGAAATATTTCAGGGAAATGAATATATTGTTCAGTTCTAAGAAGTACGTTAGTTGCTGTGGAAATAAGATTAGGTTCAATGTCTACAACATATTCATCAGGACATAATCTTTGAGCTACCTTCCTCTTCAATACATGAATAAATTTCAAAATATAAACATATATATTAGTTAATTTTCTGAGGGAAGAATATTCAGTTAAATTTGTCAGATGTTCGGAAGTAGCTCTTCTCTGATGAATATCAGACGTGTCTTTCACTGCAGTAGTTAAGATATGTGAAGTGAAGTTTTCTGAATCTCCACTGCCTGGAACGATCACTTCAATATCTGGCTGCATTTCCACATCCTGTAGGAAAGTAGGTCCATCGTAGTAATTAGTTTTACATAACTTCTTGTAACCTACAGTTCTACTTATGTAATCTGCGGGATTCTCTTTACCCTCAATGTATCTGTATGTCACTGGATAGTTTTCACAAAGTTCACCAATTTTCTTGAGTCTGTTCAATACAAAAACAGATTTCTTTTGCATCTTAGAGTGACTTTCAAAATATCCCTTTATCCAAGATAATGCTACCATGCTATCAGTATATACATAAAGAGCAACAATATCAACTGGTAGATGATTTTTGTCTCTGCCCAGTTCCAAATACAAGTCTATGACAACCTCTGTTGCAAATGAGACAGCCTGAAACTCAAGACATGGTATGGTTTTCTTAGATAGTTTTGTGTTTATTACTTTATTCTTTGACAGAATGTAAGAAGTTTTTCCAGTTGAGCGTTCACATAGATAGACAACAACTCCATATATTGCTGAGGAAGAATCCGAAAAGGCTACAAGAGTGTATTCACTTCCCCTTGAACCTACAAATCTTTGCAATGGAATTTTGGGAGTAGCATTTGCCTGTTTACATATTAAGTTCCATTCGGCTAGTTTATCAGAACTAATCTTATCATCCCAACCAAGAGCACAATCATTTTGTAATTTCTGGAAGAATAGTTTTGATCTATTTAATATAGGCCCGTAGACGTTAAACAGATCATAAACTGAATTCAAGGTAGATAGTATTTTCCTCTTTGTATCTGCTCGACCGTCAAGGTTTAATTTGAAAGGACTTAACGAGTCTTCCTGTTTGTCCCACTCTATTCCAAAGAACTTTATCAACTGATCGTTTTCAGGTTCAGATTTAGACTGATTACCTTGATCAATCTCCGAATTCAAGTCTGGGTCGTTAGTTGCAAATTGTTGCAATGAAAATTTATATTGGGCAAATATACTTTGGATTTTAATATAGTTTGCCGCAAGAGTGTCATGATCATTGGAACTAATCAGGCCATTGTCCATGTATATATTGTTATATATCATGCTTTTCAAATGAACTGTGTCTTCATCGTCATTCTGTACATCTAATATAAGCATTTTATAGAGCGCAATCATCAGTATAGCAGGACTAGATCTTAATCCAAAACTAAGTCTTAGGTTCTTAAATGCTATGAGTGTGAAGTCTCCCTCTTTAACAGACTTGAACAAAAGGAAAAGAAGTTTCCTTTGATCTACTTCCCTGAGGGCAATACTCAAAAATGCTTTGCATATATCAAATATTAGAATGTATCTGTCAAATCTGGAAAGCAGTAAAGAAATATAAAGCTTACTGTTCAAGCAGGGTCCTGGTAGCAAGGCATTGTTATGAGAGACCGCATCTGGCTGCTTCGCAGATTTCTCACACAAATTTGAGAGAAAGACTACTCTTACTTTAGTAGTCTCTCTTTTCATTTTGAAGACTCCCATGTGCGGAAGGAAGCTGCAGTCTGGATACTGAGCCATGAAAGAATCCAAGTCATCTATTCGCTCAATTATTCCAAGCTCCTCTTGTTCCTGAAAAACTTCATCATAAAGAGTTAGCCTATTATCTTTCTTAAGTTTGTTTAGATTATAATGAAGAATGCTCTTACTTAAATTGAAATTTTTTCCTAATTGTTGTTTACACAAGGGATTCCATGGCAATGGCATTACTAATCTTTTGCCAGGCTCGTGATCAGTATTGCCGATAACATAATCAATAATTTTGTTGTTCAATTCGTCAAATTCTAGGTCATTTGTTTCACAGTCGTATTGTAGCAATTTGTTCCCACACTGTTCCAATGCCTCGTCTGTCACCTCCTGTAGCTTAGAAGGAATGATTTCACCTTTACTGTCAAATAAATTATGAACTAGACTAGTCATGGTAGATGTTGATTTATACCTACTAGTCTGCCCACTATCAGAAATGGTTGCTTCATCAATGGGAATTTCAGGAGTTGATACACATGGACTATCAAAGTGTAGATCCACATTCCTCAGCATTTTGTCTGTATCTCCCATTAGTAATATGCCATGTTTTGTCTCCAGATACACTGATGAATCCGACGGATCTCCAAATACCACAGTTTTTGGACATAGGTATTTCATGGCATCAGGACCCATTATTAACCCGAAGTTAGTTATATTAGAGTTGGAATCAATGAGTTTCTCATCCGCTAGTTTTAAACCACTCCTCTCAAAAGCAGAGACAATTTCTGGCAATTGCTCGATATATAAATTTATATCGATTGAAGGAACGATAATAGCATTTATTTTGAATTCTTCACCATGTAGTAACAAGGGTACTAGTACTATGGTTGTTTTCACTTTCTTTTGGGTATTGAAACCATTTATCATCATGTCTATATTATTTTCAACGACTTCAAGGTTGAGTTTACTAGCAATTTCTTCAGATATGAAATTCCTTTGAGATCCCGTATCATTCAAAACCCTACACACATAGTTACACCCACCGTTTGAAATCTTTACTGTAAAGCTAGGTAATAAGATAGAGTCATTCTCAACATTACTATTAAAGTATACATAAGACAGGTTATTAGAAGTTCTAAATTTGCCAGTACACAAGAATGTCATATGGGGTCCTTGGCAAGTTTTGCAAGGAGTGGAAAATTTTAACTTACATTGAAATGTCTTATGGTTTGTGAAGGAACATTTTCCACAAAAACCAAGGGATTCAAGCTTATTTACCTTATCCGTCGGATTAGGATATCTCTTACACTCTCTAAGTATATGGCTGACGTTATTGTTATCATGTGAACACAAATCACATGGTCTCACACTTTTACCATTCACGTGTACTGCAAAATTATTAGTCTTAACTGGCTCTTTCAGATCATCATACATACTATGTTTATAGTCGGATGTCCTTGATGAGGTATCATTCTTAGACTTATATTTGTTTTTATTTCTCAAATATCTATCAGTAGCAGCGAAAATATTTTTGTTTATTTGATCAAGCGATGGCTTAGAGTTATTAGTGATTTGAATAAGTTCACTTTGAAATGAATCGTCTAAGCCGTGCCAAACAAAAAATTGGATAATTGTATTCACATCAATTTTCAGAGACTCGAAAGAAGATATAACGTTTCTCATTTCACTTATATAATTATATACATCACCACACTTCCCCAAATTTAAATCTGACAATCTCTTTATAGAATCATACTATTGATTAACAGTTGAAGCAAATGCTTCTATTAGTAAGTCCTTTGCACTTTGGTAAGTTATGTTTTTGGCATCTAATGAATTTACTAGAGTAAGAGGTGCCTTTCTAAGTTGACCCCTGAGATATACATATTTCTCGTATTCAGATAATGTGTGATTACTCAATATACACTCAAAGGCGTACAAAAACTTCTCTAAACTTTCTGTCTTATCGTTAGAGAATTCTGGCATAGATATAGTTGGTAATTTAAGTTTATTACTAGTTTGGTCTCTAATGGGAACATCCCGTAGAATTTCAGAATGACTAGGGTTAGGATTCAGGACTGATAGCGCTTCACAAATCTTATCTTAATAATCTTCCTCCTCTATTAGTACACCTTCATTATATTCACTATCTGGCATAATTTTCATGATACTTTCATTTAAGTCCCCAATTTTATCTTTTAAATAGTTTAGTTTATCCCTGAAATCTTTCTTTTTGGCATCATCAAAACTTTCAAAATAGGTCTCATCAGTTACTTTGTAATAGATTCTCCTAATTCGATCCCTGATATAAGTTCCTTCTTTACATAGGTCATAGTAGGGACCACTTTCAGGGACATTTTCAGGACCCTTTTTTGGACTAGTTACATGACTAGTCCCAGGACTAGAATCATTACCAATCCCCATGACTTATGTTAATTGAAATATCTTTCGAAGAAAAATACAGAAAGAACACAAATAAGCAAAATTCAAAATACAATGATAGAAGTAAAATTTACACAAAAAAAATACCTTTCAGATGCGACCGACGCAACGGGAAATTTGGCGACAACTGACGAGGGGGCGACAATCCACAACCATCCATCCAAACCACTACTGGCCACCATAAAGAAATTTGTATGGTTTAAATTAATAATACAGTCAAATAATTTATTGTCTTTATTTACTATTTTAATTCTTCAAAATTAAAAATAAACTAGTTAGAGTAATGATAGTGAATTGCGAATATATATACTATAAGATAGGTTGGAGTAGTAACTTCTGGTTGGTGGTTTGGACGGAGGAGATGGCCACTCTATCGCTCCCAATGCCAGAAGTCACCTGTAAAGGAATATTGCAAAGTAAATTATAATAGCTAGGAATAATATGGTTTACCTGAAAATAAAATAATAATCATATACCTATTGAAAGAAGATTTTCCTATAATTGAATTAGAGTTTAATGGCTATGCACTATAGAGACTAAGTAGTTTTTGTTATAGTAATAGTAATTAGGAAATAGTAATTAGGAAATAGTAATTAGGAAATAGTAATTAGGAAATAGTAATTAGGAAATAGTAATTAGGAAATAGTAATTAGGAAATAGTAATTAGGAAATAGTAATTAGGAAATAGTAATTAGGAAATAGTAATTAGGAAATAGTAATTAGGAAATAGTAATTAGGAAATAGTAATTAGGAAATAGTAATTAGGAAATAGTAATTAGGAAATAGTAATTAGGAAATAGTAATTAGGAAATTTGTAAGATTTGCGGAATAAATTCTGGCAGGATATTTGCGGAATTAAATATTTAGGTAAGGGATAGTTTAAGTCATTTAGATTTATAATCAAAACTAGACTGGCTACAGACCAATTATATTAAAGGTTAGCACTTACATTTAAGTACCATGAACGCCAGTGGAATCAGTAGTTGTCACCCCAAGAATCGCCTCATGCCACCAATTCCCACATCAGTCACATCTCAAAAGGGAAGTTTTAGCCGGTCATCCTAGTGGCACCAGGCTTTGACTCTATTATTTCCATTGTATAAGTGGAATGCAGTATATTGCGGTATAAGCCAATCGTAGATATTACTCGTCTCACTTAGGATAATTAGTGAGTAGGCGGCATTTAGAGATGGTCTATGCGGTTCCAACCGTAACTCAGAATCTCGCTATATTCCCATAGTTTAGCTTTTTAAATGGCAGGCTGTAGAATTCGCTTTTTAGCACAGGTTGATAACAGGAGATTTTTATATCGCCCCTTGTGCTATCGTTTTCTAATGAGTACTCTTTTACCACATTCCAAAGCCGCCAGATATGCCAATTGAACATGTAGGAGAGCGAACGAGATACTCATATCACCTGGTCAGGTGTAACTCTCTGAAACATAGCTAGATAGCTAATTACTTAATGAGGAATGAGGTCAATGGCAGTGTCTAACCTTTTTGGTCTGTGCTTTACATTTATTGAATTAAATCACTGCCAGAAACCTCGCACAAATTAATACAAATATATTTTAGAATATAAATATTAGACATTTCTATGTTGATATTAACAATATGCAGTAATTAATTGATGTAACCTCATAGAAAAAAATATCGTTCTATGTAATTAATAATATAGAAATATATAGATGAATTATACAAGCCATAATAACAGAAATCAAGAGTCAGCAATTAATTCACAATATAATTATATTCGCTGTTAAATAAGAGAGGTTACTAAAACATTAAACGAAATCACAATTACCTACCTACGACTATAAATATTTCACTTTGTTTTGGAGAAGATATGCTATAAAATTTCTCCGCTAGAATGAATCTTGTGTATAGTTATTTGTGTGTGGAATGACACAGAATCAACTCATTGATCCCAATCTTCCATTGCCCCATCAGAAGTATAGGGGGAGAAATTATCGTTTTCTATGAAGAATGTGTATCGGATAATTAGATTGCTGCAAGTCAGTAGAATTCATTTATCATTTGGAATAGAAAAGTGTTTTTAGGTTTAAAAAATAGTTAAAAAGGCAGCTTGTTACAATGCTATACAAATATGTTACAGTTTGAATTTACCAATACATAAAACAATATTTAAATCAAGTTAAGACAAAATTTCAAAGTAATAGTTTCTGAAGGCTATTTTTATATATACGCTGGGAGATAATACAATGAAATTGTTTTCACTTAGTAGCTATCTAACTTGTTTAATTATTAGCTATCACACTCTAACCATTAAAAGTTTCATGTGAACCTTCGTATAACGGGCTTGAGTATTTTGTAATCAATTTAATGCTTAGGTAACTACTGCACCCTTTTTTTATTCAATGTAAATTCTCATTCTCATATAAAAATCCTAGATACTATATTTACTTTAAGATAATATTATTTAAGAGTTCTTATAATGCAGCATAAGAAGGATAATCTTATTTAATGCAGCTGTAACAAATCAGGATTTAGAGTTCACAACCTTTCAACACAGGTGTAAATATTTTCTGAAACTGTATGAGAGTCTGAGAGTCACGGATGATATATAATACAAATAATTAATACAGTTTAAACATTCCATATATTTATTCTATTCATAGATGTTATTACTTTATAAATTAAAAATACTTCATTGGTGCCCACATTTTTAATCTAATAATATTTATACTATTTACAGAGGAGGGGCATCATACTAAATTTGTAACAAACCTAAATTCAATAAATAAATATGTTATTGTCATTTTAAGCACATGTTGATTAATTATAATCAATAGATACAACTGATCATTTAACTATAGTGGGACTAAAGTCACAAATCACTTTACTATGTCATTAGGATGACACAATTTCTTATTTTAAAAACGATTTCCAATCTTTTAGAGAGTATCAACCATTCATATCTTCGTTTTTGAGCCTTAGAATATAAGAAAAGGAACATAAAAGACATTACGATCCTAAAATTAAAAGTTAACAGCAAACAAGAAAAACTTAGCGCGATAGGATGGTTTCAATAGTTAGTATCAACTCGATGGAGAGTACCTTTTACTCTAATGAGAAATGCAGGGACTATTTTCTAGGAATGGAATCTGTCTCTTCAAATCATTGACGATGTTGCAATATTTTCAATAATTTTTCATTTTTTACTTTTGGAATACAGTTTTGAGGCGTAGAAACATCAATTCAATCGTATCTCGCACCGGGTCATTCATTACTGTAATTGTCAATCATTTTATGTGGTATATAATTGTGTTAAAAGCTTGTAACTCGTACTTGTCTTCTGCGAATCTGATTATACCCTCAAAAAATATGGATCTAGGTCAATTGATCCCCGGTCAAAAGATCCCCGGTCATTTGATCCCCGGTCAAAAGTTCCTCGGTCATTTGATTCCCAGTCATATTTTCCGTTTACGGTGTCTACTATTCATTTGTTATATGTAAATATAATAATTATTTGAGATATAGTTGAAATATTCACTTTACAGTCGATGAAGTATTTCAAAGAAACTAAGTAATTAGGCTAAAAACAGCTAACAAGAAATTAAATATTTTTGACTCAAATAAGTAACAGTATATATGCTTTCAAATTTACATTCCGTCAACAAAAAATATTCAATGGTAAAATCAAATGCACAGGTATACCTCACACTTATTATAAGTGGCATATGGATCTAGGTTATTTCTCCTGGTATATGAGCTAATTGAGGAGTAAATTTTGACAATGTTCTCGGTAGTTTTCAGTTAAGCTTTTTTGCCGTAACTATTATAATTATTATCATCATGCAGGTGGGAAAGACCAGAAATCAATTTATGGTAAATATTTAAGTAATTGCTGTTTGAATTCTGATATTTTGTTTTATTATATAAAAAAATTATTATATAAATAGTAGATGTCAAATTGTTTCTCAAATTTTATTTATTATTTAAATAGTAAATGGCAATTTATATATAGAAATAAAAATCGTAATAAATTATTGTATGCAAAATATATGAGCAAACAAAAAATGTGACTGGGGATCAAATGACTGGGAACCAAATGACCGGGGATCAAATGGTATGGGGATCAAATGACCGGGGATCTAATGACCGGGGATCTTTTGACCGGGGATCAATTGACTGGCCACCAAAAAATATAGTTAAATTTAAGTTTTTATTACAATTGTTCCCAACAAAAATAAATCAGCTAAGAAATATATATTATAATTAATTCCAAAGTGTTTTGCATTATAATTATCTGGGATGTTTATTATGAACATTATCTTCTTTCAAATTGACTTTTCTTTTCTTTTCAATTTATCAATATTTGGAAATTCAATTTTGAGGTTACCATTTTGTAGTCTATTGGTAGTTACAATTCAGAATAAATTATATATATTCCATGTAATGGGCATGGTGACCCATTGAACCTTTATCCCTATATGATAGGTATGCAACGTATGGATTATACTTATATAGAGAGTATGTCATATATAAAGATTGAAGGGTTTCAATGACCCTATCGATCGTTAATTATTCTATAATTAATTAAAATGACACGATTAGTAACTACAACAGAGAAATACTTTATATGTTTTTGATATTTCTAACATCTTGATAATTTCCCATAGTCATATTGGACATATCGGAAAACAGACCTATCTAACATTTAGACCGTTTACTCTCAATTAATTTCGCCAACTCAAGCTCCAATTCTCTGCAAATTAAGGATCTATCTAAAACTCATTAACATTAGTGAGACCTTCCAAACTCTCGCTTCTGTTTGACTCGGTAATCCCAAAAAATAGTGTAAAATGACCAGTAAATAAGTATTTATTCAGCCAATAACACCAATAACAGTTGTACCTTAAGATTAATTACCAAGTGAAAACACGTTGTATATGGCCGCGATCTGCTCCCAAAAATATTATCATTAACCTAATTCTATGTCGCGTGCATTCAATATTCTTAGTTTTTAACCACCATATAACTAACCATGTTCCCTTACATTTTGAAGCATTGGATCTTTTCTGTTTGCTGGGCGCATTTTAATATAATGTAAATATAATTATATCTTGGATACGGGTTGTTACTTAATGACCTCTGCTTTATGAGAACACCTTTCCTTCATGACGAAGTTTGTAATCTGAAGTGGATTTGGAGAAACCTAGATTTGAATGAATAAGCAATTAATATCCTAAATAAATATGGCATAATACCAGAGAAGAAGAAGATTTTCAAATACGCCCAGGAAACCGAAAATGGTTATTATCATTATATTACTTTTTTCATATGCATGCGCCCAGGAAACAGAAACTTTTCTGAATACATTATTTAATATAACATGAATTTTTTTTATCTAACTAAATAATTTAATTTTAACGGTCAGAAATTATGATACCATTATATTTTATTATTATATTTCCATTATTTTCAAATGCGCCCAGCAAACAGAAAAGATCCAAAGATCAAAGCATTTATTCCATATTTTTTAGAAGTTGATTATGTCTGATAAGGGGACCGTACTTGGTTTTAGAAAATATTTTTTATAAATTAAGCTACGGTTCTGAAACTAAGTACCCAATTATGAAATTTAATTCTATATCGTTTCTCTCCAGGGAATTTTTTCGATTAGTCCCATAGAAAACGAGTTATTGGAATATCGAATCGTTTCCGAAAAAAGCCAATGGCTTCTACAATTTTGAAGCTACTGCTTTAAGGTTTTCTGCATTCGATTTTCCAGGAAGTTCTCTAGAGCTGTAGCAGCTAGTTTTTTTTTTCAAATTACTTTTTAAAATATTAAATTTTTGTGAAATAAAAACAATTTATTTTTTCAAAATTTAATATTTCGAAAGATAATTCGATAAAAAAGCTACTCTAGCTCTTGAAAATTTCCTGGAAAATCGAATGCAAAATTACTCAATGCTCTAGCTTCAAAATTGTAAAAGCCTTAGGCTTTTGAATACCAACATTTGTCCGTTTTTAGAAATGCCAGAACAACGCATTCAAAGTTGCCGTGTACCTGGCTGGGCTCCGACACCAAATATCTTCCCCTTATGAGATATCGAGTGCCACCGATGGGTATTGCAGCCAATAGCTATTGTGTGTGGTATGGTCTCAGTATAGTAAGAACTATACCAAATATGGCGATATAATTAATTATTACGAATTATTAGTGGTTGATAGGGAGTGTGTAAAGCATCTACCGCGACCCCAAACCTCCCCTCACCCGCCTCCCTTTCTCTCTCCTCCCAGTGGGTTATAGTGACTCTAGAGCTCTGATATTTCACTCAAACATATATTTCACTCAAACTCACTAGGTAGCTATTTACGAATTAAAAAAAAGGATAAAATTATGAAATTTTATCAAGTACGGTCCCCCTGATAAGGTTAAGAGCAACCAAATTATTGCCCTCAAGAGCGCTGGCATTAAAACCAAGGATATTGTCTAACAACTCATGGTGCGTTACAATATTGTTTATAACACCTGGAAATAATTTATGAGTATCAGACTGCAACCTTCAGTAGACCAATTGCCAAAAAAAAAACCCAGTGAGTTCGCACCAGAATGTGATTTCTGTGGTGAAAAAGCATATTGACTGAAATTGGCAGAAGAGAATGGTAGAAAAATTGTTTTTTTTTATTCATATATCGAAAGCATGGCTAATCAAGGAGGATCTGGAATAAACTCCAAATAATAATCACTTTAGAGTATAGACAGCTAATTCCAGAAGCCTAAGCAATATTTCAACATCAGTCATGATTATGATTTGGTCTGACGGGAAGATGTTGACTGTGGAGGCTGCCAACAATAGTCAGAATGATATGGTTTAAGCCAGTAGCTCTGGGACTTATCTTAACTGTCTATGTTAACAACCATTTGAGAAGTCACAAAATTGTTTTCACTATGGTATGGGCTGCTGTTGCATCATCTAGAACAAAATTTCTGTTGATCGTCATCGATGAACGAATCAAAGTTAACTGTCATGTTATATCTTGCAGAAAATGGTTCATCCTCAGCTATTTCACTCATTTGGAACTAATTTCATCTTCAGTGAAGTCATCACCATGTCGCAGTTGCTGCTAAGACAACTTATAAGGACTTCTGTATGTGTGACGATCTGGCCGACCTCAAGACCAGACATCAATCCTAATGACACTCGTTCCTATCCCAATGATGAATCAATTGAAGGCAATAATTCGTTCTGGTTAGGATAACTTCAACAAAAAACCAGTGCTTCTTTTTTCTGATTATGAACATCAATTATTAAGAAAATGATCGAAGTAAAAGATGGTCTTTTCAAAATTCGATATCTTACTTTGGTTCTGAATATGCATCTAGAAGATTCCGTCGAAACATATTCTTTTTAACCTTTTAGTTTCACTTTAAGTTGTATTTTCATCTTTAGCTTCTATCCTATTCAATTTTTTTCTTATATCTTCTAAACCTATACTTAATGGCGCCACATGTTAAATAGTTTTATGAAAAAATAATTTCTAAGAGTAACTACATACACTTAATTATAAATGGTCCTGTAAATCGATTTAAGATTGTTTAACTGTAATTTTGAATAATAAATATTTAATGAAGATAATATTGTTCCGGTTCCAAAAGGATAAGGAGTGTAAAAAGATTTCTAGATGTGGAGCAAGTAAAGATAACGGACCAGAAACGGACCAAGTAAAGTTAACGGACCAGAAATGAAGCTGATAAAGATAACGGACCAGAAACGGACCAAGTAAAGTTAACGGACCAGAAATGAAGCTGGTAAAGATACGGACCAGAAACGGACCAAGTAAAGTTATCGGACCAGAAATGAAGCTGGTAAAGATAAGGGACCAGAAATTTACCTAGTAAAGATAACGAACCAGAAATTAAACTAGTAAAGTTGACAATGCTCATGGATGCAGAAAAGCTACTCCGTGAATGCAGTCACTTACCAAGGAATGTGACGAAACGGGACACAAGCACCGGTGGCTGCACTCACGGATGGAAGAGGAAAATGAAGAGGTGATAGTAAATGAAGCCTACGAGCCTACCTAACAAAAAAAATCTAAGACCTCGTAGTTGAAGAGCATAACCCTAGCGCTATCCTCTAAAACTGCAAGAATAGCATTAAAAAAATGATAAACATGGTAAAAAGAAAAAAGACAATCCATAATCCAAATTACAACAGTTCGGGGCCAAAGGGACGCCACCCCCCTTCTCTTCAATTCACCACAGACAGCTTCAGGATAGAGCCCCTGGGGGCACAGATAAGATTTAACGGATATGAATAGATAGATAAGAACAGACAGTTAAGAATATACAGATAAGAATAGACAGAAAACAATCAAAGGATAAGAATAGACATATAAGATTTAACGGATAAGAATAGACAGATAAGATTTAACGGATAAGAATAGGTAGATATGAATTAACAAATAAGAATAGACAGATAAGAATTACCGGATAGGAATAGACATATTAAAAGAGACAGATAAAAATAGACAGGCACAACCAGTACACGTATCATGCAATGGGAAAGACTATCAGTATGTTGTTTATACGATTATCTAAAATAACGCTTGTTGTAATAAGTACGTTTTTCTTGATTAACCTCTTCATATGTTAATGCAAGTATTCTTTGGCAATATATAACTTCCCTAAGCATTTTAACTGATGCAAAAACAGTACTCTAAAATCCATATTTGACTCCGTTTCGGTCCATTTTGGTCTGTTCCGGTCCGTTCCGGTGGTCATTCAAGTATTCTGTTGCAATATATATTTATAACCTCCCTGAGCATTTAAAATGATATAAACAGTACTCTAACATACATATTTGCCTCGGTTTCGGTCCGTTCCTGTGTTTTAGAGAACCGGTTTCAAGTGATAACCTTTTAAGCTAATCTAGCTCAGTTTTGGGATCGTCATTTTGGGCGTCTGGCGGGGGCAACCCACCACTGAAAACGTCTGGCAGTAACATTTAATGATCCATGGGGTTATGCTGGACATTTTTCAGTTAGTTTCCAGTGGTAACCTTTTCAGCTAATCTAGCTTAGTTTTGGGGTCGTCATTTTGGGCGTCTGGCGGGGGCAACCCACCACTGAAAACGTCTGGCGGTAACATTTAATGATCCATGGGGTTATGCTGGACATTTTTCAGTTAGTTTCCAGTGGTAACCTTTTCAGCTAATCTAGCTTAGTTTTGGGGTCGTCATTTTGGGCGTCTGGCGAGGGCAACCCACCACTGAAAACGTCTGGCGGTAACATTTAATGATCCATGGGGTTATGCGGGACATTTTTCAGTTAGTTTCAAGTGGTAACCTTTTCAGCTAATCTAGCTTAGTTTTGACTACCATTAAAACATCGCCCATGACCGTACCCACCAGGTGAGACCCGGCAGACGTTCAGATCCTAGGTCGGCAATTGGTGCCAGACACTGTGATACTTTTTAAAATCAGTAACTTTTTCAGCTTGGCTGACCCCCCTGGGCTCCTGCTCTATGTGCCCATTAATTTCGATATAAATATGTATATAGAAAAAAAAACTGTTTGCTTTTTCTGTTAATTAACTTATCATAATAGTTCTTAGTTAAATTTTGATTCGAAATTTATTCAGTATTATTCATTATAACCTGAGCGACAAAATCTGAATTTTTTTTCAATTTAATTTCAATATCCACTGTGTAAATCTGTAAGTACATCATACGGTTATATCTAGAGAGTTTAAAGAACAGATTGATGCCAGTAAATTCGACTTTGGTCAATAATAGTGAGAACATAGTACAGGTAAAGCTCGTACAACGGATAGTACATGTACCGGAAAAAGTGTCCGTTTTACCGATCAGCGTCCACTGAAACGTCACATTATTAGTTTAGTTGGGGATTTAAAATTACTAGGTTTCAACGTTTCAAAGGAACGCTAATTAAGAAAAACAATTTCAGACTATTATTCAATAAGAATGCTAATGAAAATTTTCTATTATTTATATAACTTACTCATATAAATGTAGAGGTGTAGTCAATTATTTTGGCAAAGCCGAAAGTATTATTTTTGTTATCTAACTTCAAATTGTTTTTTTTTTATGATTGGTTCCAATTATAAGAGTACTAGCAATCACAATTACAAGAGGTTTACTAGCAAGAACCGTGAAAATTAGACAGAAAACATATAAAACGCATCAAATGTGTTTAGTAACATATTTCTGAAAACAATATCCTTTGTATCATAATTATATTGGTTACATTACGATTAACACCAACTTTATGAGGCTACTGCCTCAGATTAACACACTATTGATAGAATGTCTTTTGGTTCAACTTTTAATATTTATACTGAATAAACAATACACTACTTATTTCTAAGGGTATGTAAACACTACAAGCGGAGCGGAGCAGCGCGGAGCGGAGCGCCATTAATATTATTGCATATTTGGAGCGCCGCTCGGCTCGCAGTGTGAACGAATACCAAACAACATTAATTTGCGCTCCGCTCGTGGTGTGTTTGAGCTCTAACAATACCCTCTGCTAGTAACCAGTAATTTGTTCTATTGAACACTTGTAAGCCAGATCCACTGAAATTTAGTATAAGTAAATGTGTTTCTATTTTATATATAGCATGGTGAAAATAATTATTTGAAAAATTACGTTTGAATAATATTTATAATGATATTATACACACATTAATATAGTTTCATAAACGAAAGATTCAATTCAGTAGTTATAGGTTAGCGTTTCCCAACAATTTTTCTGGCGACTCCATTCATGCACCTAAAACCATGACAGCGGTCCCACTAGCTTTGTTTTATATGTATTAAATTTAAGTGAAATATGTGAATAAATATTATTTTTGTGTGTATTATATAATCAAAACTAATTTCCATTTGGAAATTAGTTTATTGTTCGTACATAAATGAATTACCAGATTAAATAAATCTTGTTCAATACGAAATAAATAATTTCAAACGGACATTAACATGGGGCGCAAGAAAAGACTTTTGAATGTCAATACCATTTTAGATGTAGCAACTCTAAATTAAGTCAGATTAACCAAATGTACATAATAATATTATATCTCTTTCGCAAAGATTATATACTGCACAAGTTATGGCTAGAGTGGTGTAGTCTCATCCATAGCACTATAGAATAGATCATTTAACAATGTTGTTCCATCTTTCCTGCGCCTAAGTTTCCTGTGCCTAACATTCAAAATCAGTGGAATATCTGATTTCGTCAAAAAATGTCAAAAAGTCACTCAAAAGTACTGGAATGGATTATTGTGATATCACTCTACGTGTCATTATTTATTTTCATTTATTTGATTTTAGCTGATAATTAATAAATATATTTTATTTAGACTTAATTTACTTAAAGTCAAAAAATGATTAAAATATAAATACGTCCATACATTTTTCTTCCAAAAAAGATTATTATCATTAAGCACATGGTATCTCTTTCTATCTCTTCCCCCATTCCTATATAGAGTAATATCACGAAACTAATCTTGTTTTCAATTCGGCTACATAAATGAAGTCCTATATAAATTGACACAAGTTGATCTTATAGTTTGAGGTAGGGACATGGAATGGCAAGATATTCATAGATATATACCTATATCCTATTCTGAGTTTCAACATGTAGACAAACTGAAATGGAATCTTAGTAGCGGATATTGAGATAAAGTGATACTATTGCAGTAATATTAAATTATACAGTATACAATATTAATTTACTGGCACAACCCAATATGTCTCCTTTCTATCATAATGATATTGTCAGATCCATGCTAATGTAAAAGTAATTTCACTATATATACCCGATTTTCTATAGAAAGAAATAATTCAGGATATAAACTGGTCTATTTATTTCTGATATTATTGTATCGGTGACCGGACAACTCGCCACCGGAAACTTCGTCGTGGACAATTCGCCGTGAGGACAACTCGCCGCTAGGTAAATTATTCGCCGCTACCCAATTGGAAATAGGAGCAGGTTCTAGGCAGCGGTTAAGTCAATCGGAGTAGTTACCAGGCAGTCAGGGAGCACCAAGAGCGCCGCGTGGGAGCCAAACTGACCGCTTTGGGGCTTAATTCTACTCCGACGTAACAGCGCAGAACTACTCTGGGCACCTGGTCCTATTTTCCTAGCCCCCCTATCATAGCCACGACTGTAATAGTATATTAATACTATAGCAGTTTTGGCTACGGGCTGCGTATCCGCAGTTAGGCAACGCGCTAGGCAAATTGGAGCAGGTGCCCAAAGTAGTTCTGCGCTGTTACGCCGCAGTAAAATTAGCCCCCAAAGTGGTCAGTTTGGCTCCCACGCTTTTCTCTCGCTGCTCCCTGACTATATCGTGGTGACTATACCCCGATCGGCTTAACCGCTGCCTCGAACCTGATCCTACTTTCTATTGGGTAAGACAACTCTCCGTGTGATTTATGTTTCACCGCCGTATACACATCTATGTATATAAAAACATTGTGAATATAAACTGTGTATTGTCAATTAATTATCAAATTTTCTTAACCCTATTTGATGATGTTTTCTTTTCTACTTCAAAAGATAAATGAAATATTCTTTTAATATACATATAGCCTTGATTATTATAAACATGTAAATTATTAATAAAATTGTCTTCATTCTATTTGAAAGTATTATGATAAAAAATATCTGTAATTGGAAAGTAAACAAGTTCAGGTGTCTTTTACGTTTTAATGACCTGTAAAAATCACTTAAATTTTAGAACTAGTATATCAGTGCAAATAAAACTTTATATATCTACGGGGTCTTAGCTTTTTATATTAGGTAAACTAATAAGTTACATTTACTATCACCTCTTCATTTTCCTCTTCTATTCGTGAGTGAAGTCACCGGTGCTTCTATCCCTTTTCATCTCATTCCTTGGTAAATGATCACATACACGAGGTAGCTTTTCTACATCCTTGGGCTTGTAACGGACTGGTGGTCACTTTTCTTCCTGACTTCTTCTTACTGTCCCTAGTATATAATTTAATTTTAAAGTCAACTACAAGGCCCTTCCTTTAGAAGCAGACGTTAGACCCTATACTTTATATAAATTAATAGCTCTAATATTTTAGCGGCCTGAAATATTCTAACAGAGAAAATATTACAACAAATGAAACTAATAAATTGAAATAATGAAATTAGTCAACTACTGGTTTACTTTAGTCTTGAGCGTATATAAATAAAACCTTGTTAAAATTTATAATATTTTTAAATATAAATACATGATGTAAACGCCAGTAAGCCATAAATCACGCGAGAGTTGTCCTTGCGGCAAGTTGTCCTAGCGGTGAGTTGTCACCACGGCAATTTGTCCGCGGCGAGGAGTTAGGCGGCGAATTGTCTGGCGGTAAATTGTCCTAGAACATATTGTGGTTATCATAAAGCCAAATTGCGCATTAGGATTATGAAGCTTTTATACCTTTATTTTCTTATGAAAATACCTTCCTGTTTATATAAAACTTACATAAATATACTAAACAAATATTATACATGCTGTAAATATAACCGTCTTAGAGGAATAATCCTATTTAGGATATGAAAAATAAGAATGTATTAGTTTAACCATTTATCGTTCTGCAAAATCGGTTTTCATATAATTGAAATGACTTAAAGTTCTCTTTTTTACTAAATATGATCTCTAAGCAGAACGATAAAGGATTAATTATGAATATGGTATATTATAAATATATATTTACGAATTTTCTTGAATGTCTTTCTCGGCTTTTAAACACAAATATTGTACATATCTGCATAAAACAGTGACAACAGTATATCTGAAACTTAGAGTCTTCAAGTCTCAGCTTTCCTGACCATAAAAGAGAACTTCAGGTATGGAATGGAAAAAAACTCCACATGTAAAGTTTCACTATAGCATAATAGAAAAAATGTACTGTCAATTTAATATATTTCACGAATTGGGAGTGAACATATTGATATTTTCCGAAATATGTCTATAACAATTCAATAATGAGCACACTTAAATTTATAGTTACTTGTTTCATTGAATTACTCATGAATAGACAAGTTGCTTGGAAATATCACACAATTAGCTTGACTCCAGCATTTGTGCACATCTCTTGTCTGTCCCATATGTGAGCTAATGAACGCAAAAGAAATATGAAACAGAAATCTCCAAAAACTTTTGTTCTGTTGATGCCTATAACATCTACCATGCCAAACTCTGTGAAAGTTTTAATAAGGAGAGAGCACGGAACGAGCCAGAGAACTATTCCGCTTGTATGAAAATCTGCACCAATATCATCCCCTTATTGCGATTGTCTGCCTAATAATCCTCTACTAACTGCCTACATTTTTCTTCAACTAAATCAAAATGATAAAGCAGAACACATGAAAAATTACACACATGTAAATCCCATGTCTTTCGTTCCATTCAACTCTTATCGACGAAATAGAACGAATTCAAATAATAATTTGGAGAATGACATCAGTCATATTGCGTTATTATTGAATGTGGACAAATTTTCTTTTAATAATGTAAGGTCAAAATCGTGATTTATTGTAAGGAAATTTAAGATCACATTGTAAAGATTTATTACATATGAACATAAGTTTTTTTAAGTAAAATTCATATAATTTAATATAAATTATTTATCTATGTGCATATATCATATATAAATATTTTCTCTTATAAACTATACTTTAACAACAAGGATATGGTGCAAATGTATAGGTACGATCAGAAGACATTAACACTTTAAACTATCACTGCGATATATAAGTACTGAATAATGAACCATTGATGTAAATACACATATTAACATGTCAATAACTTTTCGTAACGAAGCTGGCAATGAATATTGACAGATGTAGTAATTACATACATACATAAACATTCAATAAACATTCTATTTTAATCTCATTCAATACATAAACATTCAATACATAAACTATCAATTTTAATCTCTCAATTGGTTTATCTTTTTAAATTAATATTTGGAAAGACATCAACAATATATCTTGAAGAAGAGATGTTTCAATTCCTGTCCTCATCTCCCTTTGAAGTCTCCTTCTTGATTGCAATCTTCGTCTTGATGTTCTGTCATCTCATGGCAGAGATGATGATTATCTCCGCCATATCTTAGACTAACATTTTCCTGAGAAATTACACACTTTTATGTATTTCCTTATGTTTATTTCCTTAATACACACTTATGTGTATTATACAAAAATACTTATTTGTATTATTGTATGATATCTAATGTATTTTTAAAGAATATTTTCAGTGTAAATTTACTTGAGTTCTGTATGATAACAGATAATAGAATTATCATGATTTCTAATATCTAATCTCAGAAGTGCAATTTAATAATTGAAAGACATATAAGATGAAATTTACCTTTTTAATTCACTTATAAATAAGACAATTAATACTTTGATATTTATTTCTCTAACGTAGAGGTTAACCAAATTCATCCCACCTGACAACATTGTTTCGAAGTCTGTTTCCCCAACTCCAATCTCCCTCATTTTGCCTGTTCGAAAGCTTTACCAGAGGACAATAAGAGCTCAGTTAATGGTGCTTGAATGTGCAAAATGCAACTCACAGCCGTGGAAACGATTAAAAGTAAATGCTGTGCAATCTGCCTCGTGGGATTCCATAATAGTATCATCATGAAATTCCGCTTAAGCTTTGGGATTGAATTTAACAATTAATATACTAAAAACAGGGAAATCCGTCCAGTGTTTTACCATACTCCTCTTGTCAATTATATATGGTTGAATACTAAATATACAAATAAATCAAACTTATTACTAAGTAAACAACAGATTATAGCTAACCGTTTCAGAAAATATATCGATTACATTGTTTATAAGCTTGTGTGAACATGTCTTCGATAATCAGTAAAATTATGAATATTTTTAGAATTCCTCTTTCATATGAGAATGCAGCCAAAGGTGCTTTCGTCACATTTCATGCTTTCTCTTTCAGTCACATTTTATGTTATCTCTTTCAGTCACATTTCGTGCTCTCTCTTTCAGTCACATTTAATGGTAAGTGATCGACTGCATTCACTGAGTGCCTTTTTTGGATCCATGAGCATCAGCAACGAAAGGTGGCAGGTGACATTTCCATACAGCCACTGCTATTTTTGACTGTTTACAAGTTCCTTTTATTTTATTTCCGTTAGACGTAATCGATATTGCAATTGATTAATTTCGACGCAGACGTTAAACTCCCTATAATAACCCCTACGTATGCAGTTGGGCAGATTGCCGTTCCCTTTAAATTCCTATGTATAAAACTTCTTTCAAGAGTGTTTGATTAATTTTTTATTTATATCACTTTTGACCAGAAAGTGTCTTTTCTCTATTCGATATAAAATCATTTCTCTGTGAAATTCCAATCGTGAATATGTAAAGATACAACTATTTTCGATTTCTTACTCATGATTAAATTAGTTATCAAATTCACCAATAACTTCATTAGTGAAAGATCAAAGGTATGTTATATTTGTTACATTTGTGCATTGTGGCCTTGAGGCATTTTTCACTTGACAGTGACATTCTGTTTATAGCCTATTTTGGAAATCTTGGCTTTTCAAATCATTAGACCAAAAAGAAAATTTAAACTCGAACATTTACTATAAATGCAAGTGGTCTAATTGATACCATATCTTAAATTATTTTTACTTCTAAATCTGAACTTACCGCTCTTAAGAAAGTTTCTACAATATTACATTGTTCCATTTGACATTCATTTTTGAGAATTACAACAAATTGTTCAATATTTTCAACTCTCATTTGTCTGATACTCATTGTATCTTATATTTTCGTCCTGTGAATATACTTTGACGAGGAAACTAACGTAACAAATCAAATTATATCACATCCTTTATTTATGAAGCAAATTACTTATTGAAATTGAAATTTTGTGTACACATGTAAAATCTCTTCAAATCATGTTGATATAATTCACATTTCAATAGAACAATAATCTAATTTTTAACAAATTTCCAAATAAGCTAATGGAATTCAATCAACAATTTTGATTAGTTCTCTAATTTATTTTTGATTTAGTATCAAATAAATATTTTGCTCGATTCTGCAATCTTCATGTCACTATTGTAAGTTTGGTCTCTCGATACGCTTCATCTGCTCACTGATGACCATAAGCACTAGATCAAGATTTTTAACAAGGAAAATATCAAATTAGAAAATAGCAATTAATACAAAAATAACTAATCAGATTCCCATTATTGCCATGAATTTCCTATTCAGTTCACTTGTAGTTATGCATGTAACATCTATCATGTTAATAATTTAAATATCAGACTTTCTATCTATATATGCTTTCTGATTTTTCGTAAATATACTATTTATTATTCCACGTAGCATTGAATTAAATATAGTGTTTTAGTTTCATAAACCATCACAAGATTATAAATTCAGTCATGCATAATAATTAATTTTTATTTTAGAGAAAATAGTGTACTATTTAGTGAACGAGATTTCATCGTGAAAATTAAGGAATGGCACAGAACAATGGAGTTATTAATTAGCACGTAATGTCAAAAAATATTAATTTAGTAGTCATTTTATAAATTACTGCAACAAAAGTATGTTTAATACCTTGTGTTAGGAAAATTCGTCGTGGATAATTCATCGCGGACAATTAGTCGTCACAATATTTTCCTTTTCGCCCTATTTCATGTTACCATTTGGCCCTATTTTCCATTCCTTCCAAAATTTCCAAATAATAAATACTACAGTATGTACACAATTTTGTATCTATGCTACAAATTATTTTCTGATGAATTTGTAATCTCCCATTATTTTGAAGTCAATTATTTCACATTTTCTTTATAAATAATAGCAATTAATAATTAATAGAATAATGTCATAACTTGATATCAACAATGCGAATAATATATACAAACCTATAAACCTCAGTTCAAACCAACTGAAAAGTCTACGGATGTAACTTGATATTGTCTGTATCATTGAAAGGCTTAATATTAGGTGAATATAGTATTAATAGCATATAAACAGTATAGGTAATAGTTTATTGTTCATTATACAATCTTAAATTCTGGCGATTTTTTTTTTACTTTGCTAATCTCTGAATCAAAATTGATACTCAATATGTAACTACTAATAAAATGGGAATAAAATAAATAACGCGTGAATATCTTCAAATAATATATTGGGACAATTTGTCTTTCTCTTCCTTATAACCTGAGGCATTTCTTTCTGTTGGCTTTCCCCTTTTATTTTTTCCTTTGTTCAGATGTGTGTAATTCATCAGGTAAAACTAATGAAATTCCTGACCTGAATTATTCCCATTCATTAGCAACCAAAAGCATTGCGTGTCAGTATTTGAGTTCTTAGGAGTTTATCTTTCTAATCTGATGATAGTACAGGGTGTTTCAGAATATGGGTAACAAAGTTGTTGTTATACATATATTAAAATTTTAATGGTCAATTTTGATTAAAAAGAAAGCAATATTTAAAGGTTATAAATAACTTAAAATATGCAAACAAAACAGTGTTGTTCTATCAATTCGGTATCTACTACCCGTATTACGAAGTACATCTTTCAGTCTGAGAACAAACTTGCACCTATCTGTTCTTGTGAATTCCTTCCAATCCCACTTGTAATTTATTTTTAATGGATTCGAGAGAAGTGTGAGAGAAGCTGCCCTTGTCCCTAAAATTGACCAGAAGTTCAACAGATTAAAGTTCCTTGATGGCCAGAGATCTTTGGCTATGGTGTATGGAATGGTCATCTGAATCCAGGTTGGGATTCAAGTATTGAGATTTAATTGTGCTCTGAACTGTTGGAAACTCCATTTATCTGAAACTTTGTTTTCAAAACGCAACGAGGCACCCACAAGTCACAAATTAAAAAAAAATTTACAAGAAATAGTGCATTGTGGAAAAAAGTAAAGAGAACCATAATTGTTGCGGGGAAGAAATGGTAAATATTTTCTTTGCACAAATTAAAGAAATACGTAATACAGGCAGGTCACGCTTTTATTACAAGAGAATGGTTTTTTAGGTATTACTTAGCGTATATTGAAATGCAGAAAGCTCTGTGATGAAAGTTGAATTAAAATGAATTAAAAGTGTTAGAATTCAACCATATAATAACTCTCCCTGAGTGAAGGTCAGTACTAGTTAGATGCTCTGATTTATATTCATGCGGAGTGTATGATGGAGCCAACCAATAACTAGGAACTTAACGTACTGCCAAAAATATTTGCTTTTAATTACGGTTTGTAGTTTGTACAATGCAAAAAAATTATGTCTATCAAACCATAGTTTTAAAATCAATTTTAAAACTATTATTTAATTCGCTAATTATAACTTTCATCACAGAATTTTAATCTTTCAATATACGCTATGTTGAGCCTACATTTTTTTTATACTTATAGGAAATGAAGTTTTCAAGGAGTTGCATTTATATAATAACTTGAGTCATACCTCGTTCATTTACCATGTAAAATAAGTCTGAGTGGTGATTTTGGTAATAAAAGAGGGGCCTGCCAGTATTTAACTATTAGCAAAAATTACTTGATCCCCAAAATACATTTACCCGCCTAAGAATTAAAGTTTTATCAATAATTTCTGTCATTCAGTATTGCTCGTTATTTATTCATTAATTATAAAAGGAAAAAATGCTTTTTAACTTTCAAAATTGTATATCAAAATAATTGATAAATTAAAACAATTTAGTAAATATGAAGCAATGTGCACAAAATATTACAATTTAATTGAATTCCTATTGGTGAAAAGTAAACTCCTTAAAGGTCCCCTCCAGCAAATTTTTTTTACTGTTTAAATCAACGAGGCTAATGTTTCTTACCATTTTACTACAAACCCCATTAAATTTGATAGCATATTTTTAATTTTATGTGCTTTTAAAAAAATTTATAATCCAAACTCTACAGAACCTACTTTACTTCCGACTTTCTAATTTTTAGTCTGAAGAAGAAGAATGTACACCATTTGTTTTGATTGTCAACTAGGTATTTGGTTTAATAAATCTATTTATTATTCGTTTTAAGGGTTAAATTTGGATAAACTTATTATAGAAACGCTTATATACTTTTAGAAACAATTAATATCTTAAAAGAAGGCCAAAAGCGCATTGTTTGTTTAAAAATCTAAATTTGAAATCAAAACAAAGAGTGTACAATCTTCTTTCTCAGCGTCAGGTTAGAGATTCGCTCGATTGTTGCTCACAGAGTATTAAAAAACTTTAAAAGCAAATAATAAAATATATACTGAACCGAATTGTATGCAGTTTGCAGAATAATGATCGTAGACCTTAGTTCTATAATATGTATTATGTAATAAACTCATTTTTCTCCCGGAGCCTGGAGAGGACCTTCAACAATTTATACATAGCTACATAAGAAAATTAATTCATAACTCAGTTTTTTGTTTCAGCCTCGGTATTCTCGGTGGAATTGTTTCTCTAAATATTTGTCACTCCGCCTCAATTGCTATTCATCAAATCAACATTTTTATGCATGTCGTGCTTCAATGTTCAGCAGATGAAACGCCACAGTGTGTTTTTGCACCATGTGTAATTTGTATGCAAAACTCTCACCTCAGTTCTCGCATTCACTGTTCTGATTTGATAGAGGATGGAAGAATCTGAGGGAAAAAGTGTAAATTTATGTCATTAGAATGTGTGGCGGAATTCAATGAGATTTCAGAAGCCTGTTACGAATTCAGGAAAATGATGATGAATTAGAAAATTGTTAGAATAGTATGAAAACTGTTAGGAATATAAGGAAACTTTTTCAAATTAGGATGAAGTTTTACTAATGAAGTGAATTTTAACCTTTAGCTACATCAGATAATTTAAACACAGTAAGAATATCTTAGTGTACTGATAAATATTGTTTGTACATCAGGTAGGGAAATCGAACATGTTCCTAGCACCAGCTTCACACTATATCACTCCAAGCAAGTGTACATTACTGTGTACTTGATAGCATAAAGTCAAATATATATTGGAAACATAACTAGGTAGAAATATGAATACAAGGGAGATTTAGAGTGAACAGAATTAAGTCAGGCGATCTTATTGATTATAATTTAATATGAATATAGAGATTAGATTCTATTGTAAAATAGAATCGAAAAGTGAAATTAATGTGTGTTCCTTATTGATCTTCCACTCTTCTGTCGTTTGGAAGCTCCTGTTGGATTTCAATACGTATGGTGCCGTTGATCTAACTGGAGTCTTACGTTGCTTTTTCCGAGACCTAGCAGGCACTACTGCTCCGAAATCGACTACTCTCTTTTGAGCGCTAATTCGATGAGATAGTTTCCCTTCCTGTAGCGTACTTCCAATGAGACACCAGTTCCAAAGATCCTCCTTCACCCAACAGGGAACTATTCCGACCAATCTCCATTGCAGCCATCTTATTGAAGGTGGTTCAATGGCTTCTTTCATAAAGCTCTCAGGGTTTTTTTAGAGTGAGGATGTGTTTTCTGCAGCTTGCTTTGCCTACCGTAGGTTGCTGGGCTGTACGGATGCATTGTTGTATGCTATTACAACAATGCACCTGATGTAACAATATTGCATCCTGATTAATGAAGAATTGGCTCTTTCATAACTCAGAGCCACTTTACTAATCTCAGATGCACTAAATATTTTCTATGATTCAAATCTTGAAGAAAACTATGATCATAGAGGGATAACTAGGACAAAATTCTTGCCATATATCGTTTTCTATAAATGAAGCATAGAAAATACTTCATAACTCAGGTACATTTCATAATTCAGGTCCTTCATTACTCGAGTGCTTCATAACACAGAGCTTCATAACTCGGGAGTTTTACTATACTTGCTCCAGAGGACATTGAATCATGGAGAGTGGTGAATTCGTGCTGGTGCAGTTGGACCTCACCACGATTCGACAGAGTCAGTCATGTTGGCTTAATTGGTGCATAAGGTGGAGTCTGTAGCTGTGGGAGGTTATTTTTACAATGTAGCATGTTGGTTGGGAAATTTAAAATATTCAGTGGAACATATTTAATCCACAATGTTAATAATTCTTATGTAGAGTCTAGTCATTGAATAGTCGTTTTTATTTCCAAACATAATAATGTAAAATGATATAAATTCTGCTATAAAATCTTACAGCACATTACGCTTCATTTCTATTCTTTTATTTACAACATCAGAAGTCTGATAAATAATAATAATAATGAATCATGATTATCAAAAAAATTCTACATATTTCCACAATTAATTCTATGAAATAGATATTCTTTCAGTTATCAGTTTCTATGTAAACTTATATAGAGAAAAATATATTCTAATGATTATAAGAATTAACAGCACTAAAAATATACAATTTTTCATCATCAAAGAGGAAATTGGAAACACATTTTCTAAAACTTTGTTAGATATAAGATCCAAAGGAAATTATTGGTGTCTATGAGAAGATAACATAAATTATGACAAACGGAATATTTTCTATTTAGGCGCAAGATTTACTATTTAATTTCAAAATATTAAATATAAAATCTGAAAGGTAATTTGAAACACCTTAAAACTTTACCACATTAATATTATGCAATTTGAAAAGTTTTACCCGCTATTAAGTTAATTTTATAGCTCTCCTCTCAGATTTTGTATAGCATTACTTCTCAGTTACTTTTTAGATTGAACTGTCACAGCATGACTTCAAAACTCTATTTCTCATATTTCCAATCCAAGTTAACACAGGCAGAATGTTCAGGTGTTTACCTTCGGTGAAAATGGCGCTAGGTTCTGATATAATAATTGCTTATTATCATAAACAAAACGATAGTTTTTATGTGATAAATTGTATTTTTTAATTTTAAATAAATATAATGTCGACAAATTTGGAAATAGCATAAAATATGTAATAAAAGATTAAAATTGATTAAATCCGCTTATGTAATTATTTTAATATATTTTCGATATCAATAATTAATGAATATTTTTTATGTTTTCTCTTTCATAATATAGATTTCATCGAATACAAAATATCAGTCGATGTTTTGGTTCAAAATATCCAGTATCTCTTGTGATCGACATTTGAGAGAACAGGCGTTCATTTCTGATACTATTTCATATTTTATTTACGTCTTGACACCAGCTATAAAAGCGCTAGGAAATTCTGGATATTTCAAGACAAGAAAAATATCGGGGACAGCAGTAGAGATTTGTTATATTGATATTGCACTGTAAACATTCGTCAATATATAATATTATGAGTGGAACTTTATTGGAGAATTCTGAATTTTGATTATTATTTGGAAAAAATACTAAAGTAGGTAAATCAAACGCTTTTCATTTCCATTTATCATATAATTATATCAAAGATTACTGAAAAGTGCTCTTATTTTCAGGAAGAATATACCATAGAATAAACGGTGTATAATATGTAAAGCACATCTCCTCTACTCCCTAACTTAATACTTGCAGTCTGTGGCAGTCGGTGAAGCTTTTGAAGTGTGGAGTAATGGTAATCTCAGAGGAGTAACTCCTACTCTACCTCGAGTGGTTTACTTAGCTCAAGTTATTCCAGGGAATATAAACGAGGAAGAGGAACTATTTGAACTTCCTCAGATTTCGAACTCATCCTATAGCATTATCGTTCAAAAAGGTACCGAGTACCTTTGAATGAAATGAAATAATAGATGTTAAAACCAATGAGATGTATGTCAATATTTTGAGATTTGGCAACAGAGCTGGTTCTAGGCAAATTGCTAGAAAATAATCGCTCGAATAAAATTTTTCAATTAAAATTGCTCGTCAAACAATTATTGCTCGAATTATTAAATTGAGCACAGTCTACAAATTACAAATTAATTAGAGACAGCTAATAATAAAGTTGGATCACTTCGCTTAGCTGCACTCATCTGTCCTGGTTTCTAACTAGCAATTAATAATAACTATAATTCATTTTTTTTCATCGCTATTTACTATTTATCATTGTAATAAAGTTTCACAATATTACTTTTCCTGTTTTTCCTAATTTTATTGAACAGAAATTACTGCAGCAATTTTGGTTACTACAATTTTCGTTTTTTTGTCAGTCAATCGCTCCAGTGGGCTCCGGAGAGATGTCGTGCCACTTGATTTTTTTTTTAATTTTCCCTTTTTGGTAGTCCTTGATTATTTAAAATTTGCTTATATGAGCAACTGATCATTCGGGTAATTGTTCATTCATTCGATCAATTGTCGAAAGTCAGCTAATCATGCAGTGGAATCTCTTCAATTAGCAGCACCTAACCAATGTAACCATCCTTGTTTCTAATTAGTAAACAATAATAACTAATATTCATTTTTATTATATCATATGAGGATTGTTCATTTGATCAATTATTGTTCGTTCAAGCAATTGTATTTCGAGTAGTTGTGTTTCGAAAAATTGTTTTTCAATTAATTGTTTTTCTAGCAATTGTTTTTGGGGCTATTGTTTTTCGAGCAATTTACCGGCTACTGGATGTGTTCCTCCTTTTCATAGTGAGTAGTAAACATTCCAATTACTAAATAAAAAGAATACCTATTAGTACATATGTGAGGTCATTTGTAAGAATAATGTCCATCAGACTTTGATGAAAATGAGTTCTACATTCATTCATTCATTTATATATTTTCTGTCGACAAATATTTTTAAATTAATTCAGTTGTAGAAAACAAAGCGTTAGAGAAAATATGTTGGCTACAAAATAGTTAAAAGCAGTGAGTTTTGCTCAAAGGTTCCCACCGCACTAGATTAAAATTTCTCCGGAAACGCTTTAATATTGTAGTGCTAAGATTATAATTATAACGTATTACAGTTAATAGAAAAGAAATTAAGATAATTAATTATTAAATAATTTCTTGGAGAACACTTTATACCGGTTCCTGCAGTCCGGGGTTAAGAAAATACTCACACTCAACCGTCACTGTCTGACATTTCTAAGATTCAATAGAAGTACAAATACTCTAGACTAACTAAATTTGATAGTAATTAGGTATATATACTATATAGGCTCAATCTTAGGTCAGCTAAATCTTTTAGTAGGCCAGAGGTACTTTCCTAGTTGGATTGGTCTAGTCAGAAACTGACTTCAATAGTTTCGTACTTGACAATTTTTAAGAAAAAACAAATTTAGTAACAATATGATTTTTTTTAATTATGAAACTATAATATTATTTTCAATTAAATCATAGTTTTATGAAATTAGAAGAGCCTTCACTGTATTTAGGTTTCTGCTGTTCTTCAATTCAATTTTTTAGCACAATTACACCTAATATTTTATCCTTAAATTTGTATCACGAATCTGAATCGTCTGAAATTTGATTCATGTTTAATAACATTCATATTTTTTTCCTGTTTGTCAGTTTTATATCAGGTGTTAACACTTTTCTCTAGGAATAATTTCAATATAAAATGATAGATAGACATAATACAATGGGGCTGATGTTGGTTTCGTTACATCTATAGTCATTTGGTGAATATTCACGAAAGTTGATGCATCAATAACCAAGAAAAACTGTTAACGATTTATCTGACATGCATGGTTGATACTTTTATAATTGATTCACTTCCTTGTTTTACTAATTGCAATTAGCGATATGACTTCACAAGACCTAATGTTACAAACCTTATTAAAATAGTTTGGATTACCAAACGCTCATATTACCATCACACGAGGCAAACTAGTGTGCGTGTATATCGAAAACAACATCGCACCATCGCTCTCCACTCATAAATAGAAGAGAAACAGGAATAGATCTATGAAGTCTACAGCGCTTCACTAACCTAAATATTTGACATCATACAATATACGATAAAATTAAAAATAACATTCATCTAGAACTGAGATATAATAGTGATTTGCGATAATTAATTATTTTGTTTATGTGTTTCTTTACTGTTCTTATTAATATATACAAGTGCATTACCGTTCCCTAGAAATTTTCCCTAGAAACCTAAATTGTGAACCATCACAGTTTCAATTGCTAGGTTAATGGTTATGTGTTTTGGAAGCTTATTAAAATTCACATTATTCAATTATAATAATGAAAGTATAGTGAGTCAATGTAATTCTTCTTACATGACACTATATAAGCGCTCCCTTCTCGTCCCCAAATGTTTCCAAATAAAGAAACTTTCTTATAGAATACAAATATAGACAGAATAAAAATTCTGAATGACATAATCCATATACTAACTAACCTACCAACCATTATAGTTTTGTAGAACCATGTGAATACCAAATGCTGAAACTCATTAAGAATAAGTATCTATTTAGTTTTTGAAATAATGAAATTAAATTTAAATTTGCATTCTACAGACTACTGATTCAGAAACATTTCAACTAGACTACCAATCTAGCAGAGCAAAGTTATTTTAGAATCAAATGTTCTCTCAGCTGTTAATAGTGTTAATTAAATAGTATTATTGGTTGCATTCAAAGTAATTTAGAAATGAATTTAATGTATACAATCAAGATAGCTTTTACGATTTTGATTTATTTTATAACAGAGATTTTCCATTTGGACGAAATTTCAAGCAAGCAATTATTTTAAGAACATTTAAAATCCACTCAAACTGTAACCTTACGTCAAATTATCATATCCAAATAATCAGAGACCAGTCAGTAGATTCAAAGTATTTTTCTTGTTAATCCCGACTGTTTGGTGAGACTATAATATCAAAGATATTATACTATAGTAAAATACACCACTCTCTAAAATTTCCGTTTCAAAAGTGCGTTGTGCTGCCATCTAAATTTGAAAGCGGGAACTTGGGAAACAACATTTGGTGTTGATCACAGTATATAGAATCGGGGCAGTATAGGGACACTGGACTGGTACAAATTAGCCCACAATCCATATAGGTATTCAAACTGCATCACAGTTCAGAGATAGTGTATGTATAACATTTATATATATTATTATTACTTGTTTTTAATTCATAAAATAATATGTCACTGGAGAATAAGCTTTACATCGGTATAAAAGATACAGCTAAATAAAATTGCGGAAACAGATATTAATGTGATGATGAAGTTTAACTATACAAATATTATAAAGCACTAGTGTACTTGCTCGATAAAAATAACGGGTCTTCAATAGTAATTTTTTACCCGTTGTTAAAGGGATCGTAAAGTCAAAATCAAACAATCGCCAAATTGGTTTTAAATCGATTCAGAATATTTAATTATGTAATATTTGAATGTTCGTTTATTTTTAAAATGTTCATATGAAAAGTATATAATAAAATTAGCGACACCTAGCGGAAGTATTACCACTCATTAGTATGTACATGAGTAAGTTTGTTGTTTTCATATTAATTTAGGTATGCAGTAATCAGGCTTTGTTTGTGTCAAAATGGTGAAAAGATTATGTGAATTCGTAGACAAGAAGACATAGTTTTGAAAATAAAGACTTGAGCTAGAATCTAGGTAGAAACTTAACTCAGTTTGTATGTATACAAGATGGCGCCCCTGATTGTGGCGCCATCTACAGTTAGCATTTGTTAGGAAATTAATTACATATAAAATGATATATCTTCATTATTAAATTTTATTGAACATTGCAATGTCACACGATATACTTTATTCTTACTAAGCAATCGTTTGACATTAAAATTGTTAAAACAAAAAATGACTGTACTGCCCTTTAAGTCATTTTCAGTGGACTCAAATAAAATTTACTTTTCTGCATAAACTGATACTTTTTTCATAGATAAAAACATTTTTTAATTGAATAAAAACAGGGAAATTTAAATATCAAGTCAATATATTCCGTGCGTATCATAGTTACATTCTTCATGTTTAAAACCAATCGAGTAAAAGCGGACACCAAATAAATAAATAAACAAACACACTAAGGAAATTATTAGTATAGATTGTCCCCACTATGTATGTATTCTATTTACTGTGATCAACACCAATGTTGTTGTTGCTTTAGCTCCCGATTTCAAATCCAGATGGCGGTTTTTGAAACAGAAATATCTGAGAGTAGTGTATCTTACTGTTGTATAATATCTTCGATAATATTATTCTACAGTTATTTTAGTGGTGAAAAGAGGAGAAATCAACTAATAAACACAATAAACTATTTAGCTTGAGAACCAATAAATCACTTCACAGGGCCCAATAAAAGACCATAATAAGTTATATGAAAAAGACAAAGGTAGCTGATTTACCTAAACATTTTTTCAATAAGCATGGTTACATCCAACTGTAAAACATAAGAAACAGTTACATATAGAGAGTATTTATAGTAATAAAACGTAATACACAAACAGAGCATTCACACTAAAAATTATAAAAGATTTATAACCAAAATAAAATAATAATAACATTCAATTATTATCATACCCTAGAGTACAACAATATAAGTTAATTAATTATGACCTCATATACTTACTATTAAAGAGTTGATTTAAAGATATTTACAGTCTTGCAGAGGTGAAAGTTTTTATATTTGAAGGTATAGATTGCAACAGTTTAGCGATTGATTCATTTCAATGAATGCATATCTCCTGATATACTTTTTGTTTAAGCATATCTCCGTGGTACACGGAAAACTGCCGAGGCGGAAAACTGCCAGTCACTTATTGGCAATTAATTTAATCAGTTTAGTCAATAATGGCACTTAATTTAATAAAAAGCCGTTCGCCATTCGTTAAGGAGTTAAAGGGATATTCATTTTTACAAAATAAAAATGATAGTTAAATGTACACAAATTGATTAGAAAAATATATAAAACACATAATTAGATAAATATTACTGAAATTTATCAATTACAATATAGAAATTGAAAATATAACCTTTCTTAGAAAATACTAAGAGAAGAAACAAAGGAATAATTTTATTATGGACAGAGTACAATTCCATTGTTTACATAACGCGTCTTTATATTATCAGTTCATAACGGTTTTAGTGTCTAATTATTTCGTTTTGTGTTTATAATTATTTGAGGATTGAACAAGTCTTCAACCCTGCAAACCATTCCCTATTGCATACACATATTTACCATGTGGTTTAATGGTTTAATGTGGCAATGGAGTATGAATATGTGTTATCCGCATTGAACCAATCTAACCATCATAAAAACACACAATTAACATGTTGTTATGCCATTTTAAAACCATATCATAGAAAAACATATCAAATGAAGATTGTATACACCAAATCATATCCACATGTAAATTACCATACTTATAACATATGGTAACCACATATAATTTACCATATTACCACGTAAAACAACATGTAATAAATATGGTATCCATTTCCAAAAATATGCATGGTATATACACATGATTTAAATGTGTAAGTGCCACATGGTATACATATGGAATTGTTTGTTGGGAAGCTTTATATTCACTTGTACTCACAATAAAAAAACTTTGATCAATGTTCGTGAAATATTTAGAATTTGCAACCCAACATCAATGATTACTAAACTGCTATTAATTATCTAATTCTCTGACAATTTCACTCGATTAAATTAATTGCATATTAATTAATAATACTTTTTGCATATAAATAAAAATTATTAAAATGGATGGATTGTGTTAATGACATGGAGAATAAAAATGTAAATGTAATAACTATTTAACATACATATAAGTTAAATTATCATTCACTTGATTTATTGTATAATTTAGAATTATATTATTGTGAGAATATCTAATTATCTAGTATTCACAAATCAGTACACAGGGGTTAACGTTTGCTTCGGAACCAAAGGCTATATTGCTGACGTCAATAAGAAATTGAAAACAAGAAACTATAAACGTAACTGAAAATAGTTTTTAAAATTTATGTAACTTTGAAAATAATTTTAAAATAGTAATTAAATAATCTTTATGTGTACTGAAGTTTGGTTTACTGAGTGTTTAATAAAGTAGATTGGTTGAAATAAATATATATATATTTTTTAAATTATTTAAGTATTCCAATATCTATGTAGTTATTACTGTAAAAATGAATGTCCCCTTAACCTCTTAAAGAAGGACTAACGCCGTTTTTATAAATTAAAATGTGTTTATAACTAAAGAATATTTCAGAAAGTCAAAAAATATGCATGTATTGCTAATAAGTGACTGGCAGTTTTCCGCCTGGATGTTTTCCGTTTCGGCAGTTTTCCGCCTAAAAGTTTTCCGGACACCATCTCCGTATATCCATCTTGTACAGCGTGACACAAAAAAAGAGGGATGAAAGTAAACGTTTATAACTCAAAAAGTAGTACACTTAGAAAGATGAAATGAAAACCACACAAAAGAGAATATCTTCAAATTTTATTTTATTTATAACAAATGCTCAAAATGACTTCCCTGCTTCTCAATACACAAATTTACATGTTTCCGAAAATTTGCTATCATCGCACCCAGGATATCTTGATTCCTTAATGAAATAACTTCTTGGATACTTGACAGTATTCTTCACGTTTTCAAAAGTATCTGGTTTTGTTCAGTAAACATTCTCCTTTACATACTCTCAAAAAATTAAGTGAGTGGCTGAGGAAAATCCATACGTTGAGGGATGATGTGGGTTGAAACTAACGGTCCATCTTGTTGAAACCAACGGTCAGGGAGAATGTCGCTAGTCAACATGATGTTTAACATATCAATGTACGTAGAAGGTGTTACTGTGCACTGTGCTTGCATGTCCGCCAGGATCTTGAAAAAAAATGTGGCCCATAAATTCGGCTAGAACTAATGCCCCACCAGACGGTTACCTAGTCCTTTGACAAAATTGCAATTTTCTTTATCATTATTTGAGAGCTGTAGGTTTCATTCAAATGAAGATCAATCCTTAAAAGTTGTCGAATGCATTCTCGATTTCTGCCAAGTTCTGCTTCCATCTTTTTTACACTTTGTGACGATTATTGAAAACTTGCACTAGCTCTATATTTTCTCTGAATTTGTTTTTAAAGGCTTTTCTGATTATAGTTCAAAATCCCATCAAATCCCATCAATGTAAACTGTTCGACAATGAAGATGCCTTGCTCATTAGTTTTGTGCATGTCGAGGTGAATTACTGTTTTTATAAATTATATTTTAATTCCCGGTATAAATGCAAAATGAAACTAACTATGATATCAAATAAATCTTGAAGATATACTCTATCATGTGGTTTTTATTTCATTTTCTAAGTGTAGTACTTTTTGAGTTATAAGCGTTTACTTTCATCCCTCTTTTTTCGTGTCACACTGTATAAGCACATCTCCTAAATTATACACATTTTCTTTAACATATCTCCTTATACTCATTTTGTATAAGCGTATTACTTTATACTCATTTTGTTTAAACATATCTCATTATACTCATTTTGTATAAGCATATCTCCTGATATACTTTTTGTATAAGCATATCTCCTTATATACTTTTGTATAAGCATATATCCTAATACTCATTTTGTTCAATAGTATCTATGCTTTCCTCTCGTGTCTTTACGGTTGAATCTATACGGCAATGGTGGGAGTTTTTTTTCAATTGAGCACACAAGTTTATTCCAAGTTTAGTAATTGCCGCACCGTAAGTTGTTCCGAAACTCATACGATGTCCTTTCGGCATGCATATTTTTTAAGAGGAAAATATTAGTTTGTAATAATAATAAGAGGCTGCTTAGTTTAAAATAGTATATTTATATATGAAATTTTATCACATATATAAAAGATCATAGTTTCTAAGATTGTAAATCAAAATAATCTATAGGAAAATCAGTATAATATATTAAATTTATGATGAGGGAGAGTGATACAAATTCAAACAACAACCTCTATAGAATTGAGGGCAATCATGGTTTACTTACCATGGCTTACTTGAGAAAATCATGGTGGAATGTATGTCTATTTTATTAATATTATATAAGTTAAAAAAAATTTGCTTATTAATATTAGTTTATTTTTTTCCTTTTTTTGTAGATTTTGATGCATCTATATTTTTTTAGATTTCTATAAGATTGTCAATAATAAATTATAAGTACCCGTACTCATGTTATGGGCATGTATACTATAAGTATGCTGTATGGAACATCATAAGGAATGAATCATGCTATCTCAGCGTGTTATGATACAAATCATACAACTTGTTAGGCCTATTTAATATATGTATGTATAGTACATATAGGTATGTTATATCCGTAGCGGCTCTAGGAATTTTGCCAGTTTGTGATTTTGTCAGGCGGCTTTTGCCCGGCTGAATTTTCACCGTGGATTATTGATTTCACGGTTTAAATTGGTAAATTAAATGTTTACAATGTGAGAGGCAGTTTGAGTATATATAAATTTTGTAATGTAACTTTAACATACTGTACTATAACAGCTTTATTTGATGAAGGGTAAATAGCCACAAAATTTAAAGTAAAATTAGTTTGAATTCACTGAAATTAATCACATAACATCTTCTAATTCAACTGTTATATATGAATTCACTTATCATATAAGGTTAATCGAGCCAAATATACGTAGTTCTACATTTTCTGTAATCTAACAGACAATCTATATAATCGTTATAGTTTTAAAGGTCCACTCTAAGATACGGGAAAAATGAGTTTATTACATAATATTATATAACTAAGGTCTAGGATCATTATTCTGCAAACCGTATAAAATTCGGTTACGTATCTATTTTAATATTTGCTTTTAAAGTTTTTAGTACCCTGTGTGGAACTACTGAGCGAATCACTAACCTGACGCTGAAGAAGCAGACTATATACTCTTTGTTTTGATTTCAAATTTGAATTTTATAAACAAAAAATGCGTTTTTGTCCATTTTAACAGATATTAATAGTTTTGTGAAGTAAATAAACTTTTAAATAATAAGTTATTTATTATTATATACTTTAACACGAGTATTAAATGGATACCTAATACCGAGTTGACAATCGAAACAAATGGAGTACATTCTTTTTCTGCAATCGGATGTGGAGTTTTGATTATAAAAATCTTTAAAACCGCATTAAATTACAAATACGCCATCAAATTACTTGGGGTTTGCAGCAAATGATAAGAAACATTAGACTCATTGATTGAAGCAATGAAAAAAATTGCTAGGAGGTGAACTTTTAGCAGTTATTTTAAAGGGTATTCATGATAACTGCAGGTATTATTGATCCCAATTTAAATTATAACTTACTCTAACCAGGTAACAATAGAAGGTAGGAGACTATCTGTTGCTCTTCAAATCTTTGTTTGTTATACTACTTAGAAATGTAGGATGAAGGTTATTTCAATTGTAATCAGTTGGTTCCCGAAGTTTGCTTAATTAGGACAGCTATTGTCTTACCCCTTCTTATGAAAAATTTCACATGGAAATGATATCATATTTAAAAAAATATAGCAATATATGTAAGACTGAAAACTAAGAAAATCATTAAACATATTGATATATATTTGAAGATCGTCACGAAGTACTGTATAGACTATAGATGAAGAAATCATTAAGTGGTGAACAAGTTAAAAATAGTAAGTAACAGTATTTTAAAACTACTGAAACATTTACGATTTGAAAACTAAATAAACTATAGCAGTTAAATTAATAATTAAGATGTTGGGAAATTATTTTAAGTAAATTCCAATTCATTTTTTTCAAATATATGGATATTTAACATTGGTTAAACATTGCTTGTTAATAATGCACAATGTGTTAAAGTTCCATTGAAAAGATTTACATTTATGGAACTTTCATTTTTCATTTTAAACTTTGAATTTACAATTTTCCAATTTAAACTTAAAATTTACAATTCTCGGGGAAAATTCCTCCAGGCAAAGTTTCGCCTTCCAGATCTCCACACTGACAAAATTCCGCCAGGCAAAATTTCGTTGGTTAAAATTCCTGTCACCATCTGTAGCAGGCTGTTCACTGTACAGTCAGTGCACATGTGCTAGGCAGTGCGCAGAGCACCCACCTCTACACCCCATGTCTAGGTAGAGTCCTGACACCTCCGTGTGGTTGGCAGACTCCGTTTATCTCTCTAAAAGAAGAGTTTATCTTATATCTATAATGTAAGAAGCCATCAAAACAAGCGTGAGATTATAAATTGAAGAAAATATTATATTTCTATTAAAACTAAGTAATACAATTTACTAATTGAACTTGTACTAACGGAATGAAATTTGACAAAATATATCATAATGATATACAGATGTCATATCTTTATCCACTTAGTTTCCATCATATGTAATTTGTTGCGACAATAATGAAATATTTTAATTTATTTCTATTATTATTATAATGCAAAATGTACTATGGAAGCCAAATGATATAAAGCACACAATTTCATTTTTAATACCTCCACTGGTTCCTCATCTTTATCAAACCTGTGCATATTCAGAGGAAAACTATGAATAACACGAAATTATGTCCCCGATAATGATGATAACATATTCATTATACAATCATTTTCTTAATTGCAGAGTAACTATCCTTGAAAAACCAACAGTATAGATAAGATCTACTTTGATATATTGCCTTATAAATACCTCAACAGTATTTCAAATTGATACTTCGTCAAATAGAAGAAATTAAATATTTTTCATTTGAAATATTGCACCTAAATCCTTTGCATATTCCATTATTCTCACTTTGATTGTATTCGAAACTATAGAACTCAATATCGACATGCCTGACAGAATTGATATGCGAAATCAGATCATGAAATGAATATTTCTATAGAGTGAAACAAAGCTTTCAGAATAGGATTACCTTCCACCACATCTGTTATTTCATGCCAAACTATATTCCTATGTCATCTCTCTTTTATTTCAGCATCACTCGAAGTAGATCAGAGTTCAATATCCTCACTCCATTTGTTTGACTGTTAGAGCAAACATCAGACTGATAGCAAAGCTTATCTCAACAGGTTTAATTACCAAAGCTCATCAGATTCTATTTGCCTTCAATCGCATAAGTCTTTTCAGATCGCCACACGGAATTATTTTTCTAAAGCTTCAGTAACTGGGCATTTGAAACTATTAATTGAACAAATTTGTAATATTAGTAAGTATGTATCTATTAGAATTTTTAGAAAATGAATGCATTACATTATTGCACACGCACGAATGGTTCGTATGTATAATTTATTAAATCCAATACACATTATTAAGTATGAATCATTGTAAAAATGAAAAAGCTTCATTGTATAAATGATCTTTGGATACGCAACAAAATAGCATAAAACAAGATTTTTTTTATGCCACAAGATATATTGTTGCAATGTTTACTTGGGAAGTGCACGTTTTTTCTCAATTTTAATTTATATATTATGTTCTATTTATCAAATATTATTCACATATTAAAGCCAGAATATTATGTCTGCTGAATATTTCGATTCCTCCCATGAAACATTAAGTACTTCCATTATTTTGATAGAATAAATAAATATTAGGTGAAAAAGTCCAATTTCCGTTCCCAGAAAAATTGGAAGACTCATGAATTTTATTAAAGTGTGAGAAAAACTGCTTTGTTAAAAGATGAATGATTTTTAAAATGTTATTTCGTTTCTTCGAATGCTAAGACTTGTTTTTGTTCATTTAACACCAGCACAACAAAAATTATTCGAGTTTGTTATTTTTTTTGATCGGTATCATTGAATCAGAAATATCTGGATGAATCAAAAACTTGTACCAACAGAAAACTTATTTGATGACACGATTTAGTTTTTGGTTGTATCCTTCCCATTTTGTTTCAAATATTCTTTACTCGAGTTATATATATTTTTCCTAACTGACTTTTCAGATGTCAGTAATTTTTGTCGTTAATGTAAAGTCTTCTCTAAGATTTTATCTTCTTGTTTTCGTGCAGACGTTCATTTTTTGTTCTTTTATTCATCCATTCAAAATACGACCTCCAGTTTTTACTCTATTTTTTTTTCCAACTCAGTTTGATTAACAATTGTATGAACAATTTATCTAACTGTTTCTTGCTTGCGTGATGGAGTTCAATAAAAATAATATAATGTAACCATGATCTGGATGTATTACATATTATATAAAATTAAATTATGCTTGAAAGCTTATTTTATATTTAATGCTCCTAATCAATTTGAATTATGTAAAATTATTAACATAGTTTCCAAAGTCAAATATCAAGAGATATCTAATAATTGCAATCGTGTTCAGGTTCTAAATCTTCATACTTATTTCTTACATTTAGGGTTACATCTTCAGTAATCCATTGAATGTACTTTTTGTTTCAATTTATATTGTGTGCAGTCATTTAGTTTACAGTTATCCAGTTTCTTTGAACTATGAGATCCGAAATTCTAGTATTTTTTCCCGTTATTCATTCTTTTTCGTTATTTCAAAATGAAATTACTCTCTGAATGGTGAGAATGGATGTATGAGCTTAAAATTCATTATCTTATCCACAGTTGATTTCCAAATTGTGATATCCACTAATTTATTCTCACTAAATTTACTAATATTTATAAATGTTTACAGTGTATTATAGATCTCTAAGGTATTTACAAAGTCATTGTTATATTTATGGTAAAGTAAGAGACATGTGAGATTTTCCAGATAGAATATTTATGTTTTTTTTTTATAATCTCATAAGTAATATTTGATATTAAATCACTAAGGTAGCTGATTCATCTTGTGACCTTTAAATGAATCTTTTAATTAGAAGCATTCCAAATGATACATTATTGTTTTCAAGTTCAATAAATTTTCCTTTTCAATGTTGGAATAAATTAAATTTGTCATTATGGTACGGCCAAAGTATATGTCTACCAATATTCCTAAGTCATAGTGTTACAGTCGGCCATTTCCACTTTCCAATTTTCGTTTCCTAAAATCCAGATTGAAGCTCCAATTGACTTTGCGGCCCATCAATTAGAAGAACTTTGCCTCAGAAGTTATAATGAAGTCAATAATGCGATTCGCAAACTTCCTATCCACAATTTACTGCACTTAGCTCTATGTACAGAGGCCGAACATTAACAATAGACTGAAACAAAAAGGAACAGAAGTTTCATTTATCCGTAATTAAGTTCTTTATTTATATAGGGAGAGTGCTGAGGCCATGAATTGAGAATTCACTTGAGTCTCTAGTAGAAGATTTTTTATAGAAAAGTTAGGATACTATACAGTAAATCTTTAATTAATATATTGATTATTTACAGATATACTTAAATTAAGCACTCAGATTATTTTACTTTTCATACTCATAGAAGTATTATGTATACCAAAATTATTGAATGAGTAATAGATTAAAGGATCTATCTAATATTCACAGCAGTTTCCTTACAGTCATATCGGGTACCACTTTCACCACTTAAATTAGAGTCATGGGCCCTTTACTTCCACTTAAATTCACTAGACTCCATTTCTCAGTGACTGAAAGATCTTTTGGACGATATTCCTTCTGCACACAAATATTTCATAGTCTTAATACCCTATTATCTCCTCAAATCTCCAATAAAAATACTACTGCCTTTCCATGTGTGGTACTATAATATAAATAAATAGGAATATGGTATCTGGACAATGGGAACTCTTTTAGAAAACATTTTTATAAGATGTTTCTGGTCAATGGTGTTATACATTATTATATACATAATTACTTTCTTGCTGTACTATTTAAGTACGCTTGTACCCTATATAGAAAATTCGTCAATCTTATAACTAAATCATTTTTTCAAATGACATCAACTTTATCAAAACATCATTTTAAAGTAGTATGCATTATTATTAGGTGTAACATCATTTACTATTATGGCATCATCTTAAAATATTAAACCATACAGGTTGGGTCAAAAAAGACTGAACCCAACTGTGATTTGATATATCTCAGAAACTACTAACGTTATGAACTTTCTAAAATTAATATTGTGTTCGTCTACTTTTTTACATAAATGGTGAAAAACACAAAACTATTCATACATCTATATTGATGAAGTAGTGATGATAGTAAACGGTGTCAAAAGTATGCTTGCGCACAAACAGAAAAATTACAAAAATAGTTTTTTTTAAACAAAAATTCTTAACACAACAATCGTTCACAATATATCATTGACAACCCATTATTTAAGTGAATGTTTAGTCTTAATTCCTTCCCTAATTTCCACACATGTCCTCCATTTCTTGACATAATTCAATCCTTGTTTTCATTGCTGCCATAACTCTTTTAATTTATGCAGAATTTTTTTACAGTAAATTCACTTCACTCGTGATTCTCTCATTCAAGTCGTCTAAGTTCACAGGCGGAGTTGAGTACTCTTTACTCTTCAATGTCCAAATAAGAAAAAATTACCTGGTGTCTTGTCCAATGATCTTATGGGCCACCCATTTGATTGGTTTAGTGCGATTGTTGAACATAGCAGTTAGCAAATGTCGCACATCGATCGTTATGGCAGCAATGAGAATATGGACTGAATAATTAGTCAATTCGGGAAGAAATGGAGGACATGTCGAGGAATTCGGTAGATAGTGAGGAAGAAATGTCGATTAAATATATATTTTATAAAGGGTTTTTAATGATATGATGTAAATATAAATGATTATCGTGTTTTTCTGTAATTAAAAACAATCTTCGTAACTTTATGTTTGTGCGCAAGCATACTTATGACACTGCTTACTTTAATCACTGTAGCATCAATATTGAGATATGAATAGTTTTGAATTTTTCACTAAGGATGTAAAAAAAGTAGACAAACACATAGGCAATTTCAGAAAATTCATAACTTTAGTAGTTTCTGAAATATATCAATTCAAAGTTGGGTTCCGGTTTTTTCGACTCACCATGTATAACGAAGCAATACAAAAATCATCATTAAATAATATAACATTATCTCAAAGTCCATATTCTGAATTTCTATTCCAGTCAATTGTATTGTAGAGTTCTTTTTTTTGTGTAAATATTTTAAATCTAATAAACTGTATTTAAAAAATATAAACTGTGTTCTATACTGAACGAGGGATATGATTATAATGATTCATAAACGAAATAATATATTTTCTAGAGCATTCTGCACGGCAAAAATATCACATTTGTGTGAAAATGATTTCTCATATTTTATCCCAGTAGAATTTTTTTTATTATTCATATTTTAAAGATAATATTTTCCGTTAAAAACAAGCAGACTATTATTTAGTTTGATAATTAATATCAGTGCGGCGTATGGAGTTCTGCCCAATTAAGGATATTAATTGTGTTTCATTAGCGATGCATGAGGAATACGTTTTGATGTGATTTTATTCTCCAATTACTACAAATGATTTTAATGATGATAGCTGTTTAATTAGAATATTTACTCCCTGTTTCACATATATAATTGGTAATATAATTAAAAGATGAAAGCCTTCACCATTTCATGTTTTAATATTAGAACAGTAAATAATTGTGTTGTGGTGAAGGGTCATGAGACGAAATAATTGAGAATTTGCTCGATAATTATTCAAGTTCGTTAGTCTTTCATGTCCCCTCTAAGCAGTTTTTTATTGTTTCAAATAATACGGCTAATATCCTTCATCACTTAAGTGTAAACCAATGATACTTAATTTCAAAAATTTATTTCTGAATACTTCAAATACTCATAAGTCAATACTTCACATGATAAATCACAGTAGCACGTACGTTTCTTTCTATGCATGTCACGTAGAGTACAATACATTTCATTTATTCGGTCTAGAAATCGATGTTGGTGAAATTAGGTCGTAATTCTTATAATTAAAGACAGCAAGTATTTCCATGAATTATTGGAACTAAACTATAAATTAGTTTAGTCTCGCTACCAGAAGGTAGAGCATATTTTTATTGTTACATTGATAATTAATGATCAAGTTTTGGATTTAAATAATTTTTTCCTCCTTAAATTTTCAAAAAGTAATCCGTATTGGTAGTATTTTCATAAAAGTATAAATTGTTGTCTGTTATAACTCTTGAAATTAGATACTTGTTATTTTTTGTTTGCTGGTTATGATGCGTCATCTTCATCTTCGATAAAACGTCTAAGACTTTCATTCAAAACTATTGAGAAAATTCCTTTTTTACTAGCTCAGAAGCTATAACTTCTCTCACTAGTTTATTTGAACGAAAATTCCGATGTTGCCTCAACTAAGATTTCGCTGACTAAGCATCAAATAGAGAAAAAATAATCAAACCTACGAAACAATGCAGAAATGCATGAGTTCCAATATATTTCTATATATGATATAGTAAAATAACTATAAATATTCTCAATGCACTGAAACATCATATCCCAATGAACAGTGAAATCAAAGATGTTTTATACAGAAACCAAATAGTTGGCCTTTTGTGATAGAGAATTATCATTTATTCCATTTATTCACCATAAAATATGTAAGACATAATAAAATGACGAGATCATTAGAACTGCATTCAGAATATACATCACACCGACAGAGTCTGCATGCCTACAGTAGCTTTGTGGTATTGTTTTATGCAACAATGGCAGCAATGAGAAACGGAAGCGCCAACAGGAAGTATATTAGAATTTGGGATGAGATCCACTGAATACTATACAAATAGCTGCCGTAGTCATAATATCATCAGCTAAATGTTATGAATTCATTTACTGCAACACTATATACAGTCACTGCATGAAGCAGAAACGTATATCAAAACAAGGCAAATTGAGTTGAAGTAGTACGTATACTCTTGCTTTACATGCACTTTGTCAGTCAATAATGTGAAGTGCGTGAACCATCGGTTTCAAAACATTTAATCGTCACCATTTATAGCTACAATCTTGTTGAATTTATTTAGCCAAAATACTATACCCATTACAAACTAAGTGATACTTCTCTATGAACACTTTGTAGAGAGTTATTTCAAATGGTTTAAAAATATATATTTTTTATTACATTTTAACACGTTCAATGCGTATCTGGATATAGCTGGCATTCCTCTGTTATATTAATAAAAGGGATAGTAAAGTCAAAATCAAAGAATCGCCAAATTGGTTTTAAATCGATTCAGAATATTTAATTATGTAATATTTCAATACTCGTTTATTTCATATGTTCATATAAAAAGTATATAATAAAATTAGCGACACCTAGCGGAAGTATTACCACTCATCAGTATGTACGTGAGTATGTTTGTTGTTTTCATATTAATTTAGGTATGCAGCAATCAGGCTTTGTTTGCGTCAAAATGGTGAAAATATTATGTGAATTCGTAGACAAGAAGGCATAGTATTAAAAATAAAGCCATCTCTTCACTTGAACTAGAATCTAGGTAGAAACTTAACTCAGTTTGTATCAAGGAATACTTAATATACCTTGGTTTGTATGTATACAAGATGGCGACCCTGATTGTGGCGCCATCTACCGTTAACATTTGTTAGGACATTAATTATATATAAAATGATATATCTCGATTATTAGATTTTATTGAACATTGCAATGTCACACGATATACTTTATTCTTACTAAGCAATCGTTTGACATTAAAATTGTTAAAACAAAAAATGACTGTACTGCCCCTTTAATGACAGTTATATTAATAAATCCATAAGTTGAAGAATAATTACTATATTAGTAATTATTAGAATTTTTAAAAACACAATAAAAATTTGCATTCGGTACACGGGTGTCCCGATACGCTACAGTGTAATCCCACTTATGGCTTGAAATGCAATTCATTTTCCTAATAAGTAAAATAACATAATAATTATTCGACTAGATGAAACTATAACAAAATCAAGACCACAATTAATCTTGATGAAAGATGAAAATATATATATATATATGTTTACTAATGAAAAGCAGTGAAAATATATTAAAGATAGAGTGATATCATTTGAAACGTTAAATTAAGCTGGTGAAGCTACTCACTTGGATGAATTTATTTCAGTGTTGGTTGTGCAGCTGTCTAATTATTTTATTGTTAGATACAATCCAAGTCCTCATCTTTTATACAATTTATTTAGAGTATTTATTGATTTCTTTATTCTACTTTATTATTTGGATGATTACTATTTTCTAAATGGAAATGGTAAAATTAATGTTTAATTATTTCATAACAGATAATATAAGTTCACAAAATTCAAACATTTTTTGCACATATCAATAGTGTTCATAGTAACTTTCTTTAAGAATCTGTCCCAATACATGTGACTATTTCTCCATTTTTGATACACGAATAACTACATTCAAAATATTTCTGACGATATTTCACACAACTTGACAAAAGTTTCCAACAGTCAATATATCAAGAAACGAAAATATTCGCTCCTGAATTTCACGTCGATTTGTTATCCCCAAATCAATTACATTGATTATTCTCTTCGTGAAAATATCTCTAAAATATTGGTTTGTTATTGAAAATCGAGGATTTATTTCATTGGACTTTTACTGTTGAGGTGGAAACTTTCATTCAATTATTTTAGTGAGAGTTAGTAACAAGATTACAATTGATTGAGTTTGCTGCACCTCTTCAGTAATTTGATGAATGCATTTGGTGGGTATGATTTAGAATAGTATTAAATTATAGGATATTGAAATTATTTTGTGTTTCATAAATTTTAATGGTTTATATCACACTGTTATTATTTTATAATAAATAATCAATTAGGAATATTTTACGGTAATTAATTAATTATTCTATTTCATGATAACTAATCAATTATGATTATATCATGATAAAAAAACAATTATAAATGATATGTGATAAATAATCAATCATGATTATTTCATGAAAAATATTTAATTTTCACTGATGTTGCGTTAGGGTGTTCAGTTTTTTCAATCCAAATCAAGAATATAAATCGAATGAACCATTTCATTTGATTTCACTAATTGTATACCATTCACTGTACTAACCGTACTGTACATCCAGAAAACGAACCTCATCGAACTAATTAATTGTATCGATACTAATATTTTTACCGAATATCTAATAATATTTTGTGACTCACAAAATGATAGGATATTCAAGACTAAAATTTATTATGATGGTTGGGCATTATTAAACTAGATTAAAAATACTTTATTTATGCCAAATAAAATACCAAATCGGTATAAAAACAGGCAATACTGATAAAACATATATACCATTATTTCCAGACGTGTTGAATAAATCCTTCCAAAAAACTGACAGGTTTATTATCTTTCGAATTCCTTTGCAGTGAATTAGATAATCAGACAATCTGAACTGGAATTTGTCTCCGGAACCGAGAGATTCCTGTGATAAATTACGAAGAATTCCCGAAAAGGACTCCCAAATCATCCCATAAGTTCGTATCGTGGCACTGGATGCCAGAACATTCTGCTGGTACATAAACTCTGACCGCGAATGATATAAACATTTCAGACATCATATTATTCAATGTTTCTTTGCAATAATAATACAGTTTACCCTGAAAATAATAATAATAATCTGCATAAATGAAACGGAAATAATAAGAGTTTCGAGAATTTTATTCTTCCACCAACTTATCCCTCCAACAAAATTTTCTTTTCGGAATAGATTGACAAAATATTTGTTATTCGAATGAAATGATATAAGATCTGTAAGGTATTATTGAATTCATTCAAAATCTTTTAGAAAATGGTATAAATTATATTTTGCACAATCATTTTGGAAGAAGAGGAGAGTGGAAAGTGTTTCAGTAGAGCTGTGTTATTGTAACGATTCCGTCAAAAATATCCTATTTGCTTTAAAATTAATGCATAATTGGATTATTTTCGAGAGCGTTGAAATGAAAACAATAATATTATTGAAATGCAGATGCAGAATACTGTGTTAGGAATAGCTGAGCTGTGAGAGAAGAAAACGGAAAACTTTCTATCATTTCGAAATTATTTATTTTACTAATCAGGATAATGTTATAAGTATCTAACTATTTATGGATAGAGTGCACGAAAATATATTCATTTATTTCTTTGAAAAATTTATTATTCACTATATTTATTTGTTCAAGTGAAAACATATTCTCATTCTGCAAGGGATTAACTTCTACGAGATATAAAAAAGACTCGATTTGATCATTTTCATAAGCAAATAGCAGTATTGTCAAATAGTTCAATATAATTTTAAACCACATAATTGAAAGTAAAATAGAGTAATGAAAATATCTAATATTTATGAGCTAACTGTCTATCAATACATTCTTTATTCACGAAGATTTTTGGATCTTCATTCAGCGCGTAATTAATGGTGAGTGGAGGGTCTGAGTGGTACATATATCCTTTACCTGATGTGACTCATGACATTTCTTATTTTAGCCCTCAATTGATATAGTTGTTTAATAATAATAAAAAATGATTATAGATAAGAGAAATGTAGGAGATACTAATGATGGATGACACTAAATCCATGAATATGGTAACAAATTGAAATTGTGAAATATAAGGATTTGTTCAGAAAGTGTCTATGGAATTAATGGTGGCCGGAAATTTCGGTAACGGAATTTTTTTGTTTTGGAATTATAAATAGCCTCTCAACATAAATGAACGTAATGAAGTGTGTTGTATCGGCTTCTTTGTTTTATTGTACACTTCATGATTGTTTGATGACCTGGCAGGGGGGATCGGCGGCTGCACGCCCCCTATACATCTAACTTATAAGTTTTTATTTATACATGAGAGCGAAAGTTTCGAGACCAAATTTCCTGCCAAAACTCATGTTAAATAAATGTCCAAGCATTTAAAAATTACTAATGTTGCGTATTTCACAACGGTTAATGATGTTATCCGCTTTTCAATAAATTCACTACCCATTTTACTATTCTAAATTTCAGTTTTTTATTATTTTTCTTCAATAAAATCATTATAAAACGTTACCGAATATTCTGAGACTACAATGTATAAGGAAAATATATATTTTTTTACCCTTAACCAATAAATTCAGTTTAATTTAAGTCAACGTTTGTTATGTTAACGAATGTTTGTTTGTTCCAATACTCCTTTTGAACAATAAAATACATGTTCAGTAGTGACCAAGATATAAGGGTAGGCTAGAACAATTTATATAAATTTTTAATTTAATAAAAAGTACAAAACTCACATTATTGAAATTTTGCACGTATATTCATATAGAACTCATATGTATTCGTATGAAATTTCAAATCATTTGGACAAATATTCTAGCAATAGTTCCATATTTCACTTCAAACACTAAATTTTGCTCTGGTCATAAGCTAAGGGTAGCCATCATAAACTTTGAATTATTCCTGGATATTAACAATTAACTTAATAATTTGTGAATAATTCTTTCCTATACATATAACCTCAATACATCTTCTGCCACAAAATTCTACTAGTTTTGCACAATATGAAGGAGTTATCCATCTTCTATTCATCCTCCAGAAATGTCCACAATTTTTACACATTTGTTGTGTTTCTTCTCTAAGTACAGTCTACAATTCTCGTTGTGTGGCTCAGCATTAGCAGTATGAAGTTATTGATTCTAAACCGAAGAATTGTAGACTTCCCAAAGCATTGCCAAGAGAAGATCATGCAACTCTACTAAGTACTATGAATGATAGTTTCAACACTTCTGGTTGAATTTCTCGTGAGATGGATGCCATGTCTGGTGGACGTAGTGGTACGGTGTCCCGGTCTACTTTTTCGCTTCAACTACAACAAGTTGGTTTGCAATCATTCGTTCTTGCATCGAAGCTTTTAATTTCTAAAAAGAAACGGAAAGTGATACTTGTGTTTTGTCATGAGTATGTCGTTTGGTCGATAGATCAGAGGTCGAAAGTACATTCTAACTATGAATAAAAGAAAAATTGAAATCTTCGGTTCTAAAGGAAAACCAGGAATTAAATGTTAAGTAGCGGAAATATTAACTATGAACTGCGTCAAGAAAACGGTTAATTTTGGAGGTTGTAATATGATGGTTTGGATGATCATTTTTTCTGCAGAACCTGGCCCCATTGTCCTTCTGCACGGAGGAGTTATTATAGAAGTATAAAACAGCTCTTTCGTCAACATACTCTCCCCTATCAACAAGCAGCTGACCCTCAATCACCGAGTTTCAAGTTGGACAAAGTGCCCTACTACTCAGACAAAAAAGTTAGGACCCTTTTAGAAGATAAAGAAATTACTCAAATGAGATGGCCTTTACAGAGCCGAAACCTCAATCGAATTGGGATTGTTTGATAAATAATTGAAGACTGTACTCAGAGAAGAAACATAACGAATGTGGAAGAGTTATGGACATTTCTGGAGGATGAATAGAAGATGGATAACTCCTTCATTTTAAGCAAAATTAGAGAAATTTGTGGTAGAAAATGTATTGAAGTGATGTAGGACAGAATTATTCACAAATTATTAAGTTAATTGCCAATATCCAGGAATATTTCAAAGTTTATGATGGCTACCCTTAACTTTTGATCAGAGCAAAATTTATTGTTTGAGGTAAATATGGAACTATTGATAGAATATTTGTGCAAATGCTTTGAGCTCTATATGAAAATACCTGCAAAATTTCAAAAATGTGCGTTTTGTACTTTTTATGAAATTAAAGATTTAATGCCTACTCTAAGGGTACGGTTACTATGGATGCGTATTCAAGCGATTTTTCGAACTGACGACTTCTGATGAAATCGGATGAAAATCAAATTCATGCTTTCCAATGGGAGTGGTTACAGTGGCAGCGATTTGGTCGTCAGAATACGTACGAAGTAATCAGACTAACTTCAGCGTTCAAATGAGTTTGATTTTTTCATGCGACTTGCGACAACTTTCGGTAATTTTTGTGTATATTTCTCTTTCTTTTGATTGCTATTACCGTTAACCCATCCATTTTGGAAATATATTATTTGATACTAGGTATCAGAAATAATACAGATATTATTTAATTATATAAAATTAATTTAATCATAATATAATTATATATATAGGCTTGAATTGGTTGTTACTTTGTACAATTTTTTATTTTTTTAATAAAACGGAATAACTTTCAATAATTATATTACATAAAAATATTCTCATCATTTCTCTATTTAGGTATTTCAAAATTGTGTGTAGTGAAATTGTGAAAATGATAATAAAATTAGCGTTGCGTCTATTATTTCAGAGGCACACATGTAATAAATCTTCCTTAACATTATATCAAATAATCATAGTTTATTCCCCAATATTAATGGGGCAGAAACATAGGTACTGACGATGAGAAATCGCGTACAGTGTAACCACCTCGCACTGACGATCAGTTTTGACGATATCGTCAGTGCGAAAAATCGCTCGAAAACGCGTCCATAGTAACCGTACCCTTATATTTTGGACACTACTGTACATAAAACAAAGTATATGCCTGTAGCAAGCTCAAAAACATTTATTCATCAATTAGTATTAGTAATCTATGTATTCTGAAATCATCCTCAGGAAACCTAATTTTAAACTAAAAGATACACAATTTATATACTCTAATCTCCTATCTAGGATACAGACTATTTATAAATAAAACTTAATTCTATCTTTAATTACAATCAGATCTATACTATAATAAGAGCCACCACGTCTGTCCGTCCGTCTGTGTGTCACAAAATGTGTCAAACAGTCATTCTATCAACAGCGCCTCATAAAGTTGGTGTAAATAAGAGAAAAATCAAAGAAACAGTGATAGAAAAGGAAAACTAATAATATGCTGCAGTATCATGACTACGGGCTACAATAATACTGACACTAATTATTTAAAAAATAAATTTATATTTTGGCTTTTGAGAGATTTTTTTTGTTTAATCAGTATATGTGTATCCATAATACATACTTCCATTCAAATATAATTTATGTTCAATAACAGGTACTGTACATTTACAGTTCTAGTTGATCCAAATGAAATAATATTTCATCCGAGTGAATTTCAATTTGATCCAAGTGAAATTGAATTTGATCCTTATGAAATTGAATTTGATCCTTATGAAATTGAATTTGATCCTTATGAAATTGAATTTGATCCTTATGAAATTGAATTTGATCCTTATGAAATTGAATTTGATCCTTTTGAAATTGAATTTGATCCTTGTGAAATAATATTTGATTCAAGTGATATAATATTTGATCCAAGTGAAATTGAAATATTTTATCATTCCGATACCTCACATTTTGTGTCTTTGTCTGTTGGTTTGTTGGTTAGTTGGAATAAAAATGTCACGCTTTTAACATTTAAAATATATATAAATATTTGTATATTTTATGAGAGATTATGATTGGCCAATCATAATCTCTCATTGTCACCTAAATCTTTTATTGCCCACCATAATCTTTCATTGCCTACCATAATCTTTCATTGCCTACCATAATCTTTCATTGCCCACAATAATCTTTCATTGTATGATTATGGTGGGCAATGAATGATTATGGTGGGCAATAAAATATTATGGTGGGCAATGAAAGATTATGGTGGGCAATGAAAGATTATGGTGGGCAATGGAAGATTATGGTGGGAAATGAAAGATTGTGGCGGGAAATGAAAGATTATGGTAGGTAATGAAAGATTATGGTGGGCAATGGAAGATTATGGTGGGCAATGAAAGATTATGGTGGAAATTAAAGATTGTGACGGGAAATGAAAGATTATGGTAGGCAATTAAAGATTATGGTGGGCAATGGAAGATTATGGTGGGCAATGAAAGATTATGGTGGGCAAGGAAAGATTATTGTGGGCAATGAAAGATTATGGTGGGCAATGAAAGATTATGGTGGGCAATTAAAGATTATGGTGGGCAATGAAAGATTATGGTGAAAAATGAAAGATTATGGTGGAAAATGAAAGATTATGGTAGGCAAGTAAAGATTATGGTGGGCAATGAAAGATTATAGAGGGCAATGAAGGATAATGATGGGCAATGAAAGATAATGATGGGCAATGAAAGATTATGGTGGGCAATGAAAGATTATGGTGGGCAATGAAAGATTATGGCGGGCAATAAAAGTTTAGAGGGGACAATGAAAGATTATGGTTGGTAATGAAAGATTAAGGTGACAATGAGAGATTATGATTGGCCAATCATAATCTCTCATAAAATATACAAATATTTTTTATATTTAAAATGTTAAAAGAGTGACATTTTTATTCCAGCCAACCAACCAACCAACCAACCAACCAACCAACCAACCAACAGACAAAGACACAAAATGTGAGGTATCGGAATGATAAAATATTCAATTTCGCTTGGATTAACACATTGATCAAATTCAATTTCATAAGGATCAAATTCAATTTCATAAGGATCAAATTCAATTTCATAAGGATCAAATTCAATTTCATAAGGATCAGATTCAATTTCATAAGGATCAAATTCAATTTCATAAGGATCAATTTCAATTTCATAAGGATCAAATTCAATTTCATAAGGATCAAATTCAATTTCACTTGGATCAAATTGAAATTCACTTGGATCAAATTGAGATTCACTTGGATCAAACAAATATTACTTCATTTGGATCAACTAGAACTGTAAATGGTATAGTATAAATAAATACCTAACGAAATGAAAATAAATTAAAATCACAAAAATAAATCATTTTAAAATAAATAATTCCGTAGAAGCCCCTTTTGAATTGAGTTGGGGCTTCTGGTCATAAATAAAAATTGATTCCAATGTCCTCAAATCTGAAGTATTGCAGGTATTTAAAATTTTGAAATCTTTTTCTGAAAATGGATGATTATGGTCGAAAGAATATTCTAAAATTTCACTATTTTCAGGGTTAGATAAAAGTTTTTACCCTCAAATTCAACTTAAATTCATTATTAATTCATCTAATTGCATCGGCAATATCTATACCTTTAGTTCTTTCCAATGTTATTTACAAATTCACTTGCAGTCAGTGTTCTGCGGCCTATATAGGTGAAAGAGAGAAACAACTAAAGGTGAGAGTTAGTCAACACAGAGGGGTTTCCTTCAGAAACCTCTTTACCGTTTTATCTAACCCTGAAAATAAGAAAATTTTAGAAGATTCTTTCGACCATAATCATCCATTTTCAGAAAAAGATTTCAAAATTTTAACTACCTGCAATACTTTAGATTTGAGGACATTGGAATCAATTTTTATTTATGACCAGAAGCCCCAACTAAATTCACAAGGGGCTTCTACGGAATTATTTATTTTAAAATGATTTATTTTTGTGATTTTTAATTTATTTTCATTTCGTTTGGTATTTATTTATATTGAAATTAAAGATAGAATTACGTTTTATTTATAAATAGTCTGTATCCTAGATAGGAGATTAGAGTATATAAATTGTGTATCTTTCAGTTTAAAATTAGGTTTCCAGACGTTGATTTTTGAATAAATCGAAAGCTTGAAAAGAAATGGCCTTTTTTATATTTCTCTTGTTTTACATTTTAATCTCTACGTCAAATGTCCATCCATGTACCCTCCATTTCTCGTGTTCTCATTGCCTAACAGACCTGTTGATAATCTGTTGCCCTTATTATTTATGTTTCACAAAGGAAGAAATAACATGGGGTTAGATTTGTGGCCTCTCAGTATGTTAAGTACTATCACTAAATATTGGAACACTTAACTGAGGCGATCACTTAAATTAATTCGATGAATTTCTGCAAGGAGCTACATGGTCACAATTTGAACATTTATTTATCATCTGTCGTTTTACACAGCTCTTACAAATTCATAATTTTTTACAAGTAGTTATGAAGAGTTTCTTAATTATTTAGTTCGTATACTGGTTGTTATGAAATCTTCCAATCGATAAGTTGTCTGAGGTTGATTTTTATAATTGTAAAACAAAATGATATCTAATTTTGGTCAAGTGGTTTAGAGGTCATCAGAAATATTTGGCAGTTGCAATATTTTCCTAGGTATAAGATGTGTTAATGAAAGTGATTATATCCTGTGGCACTCTTCGGTCATATATATCCTCTGTGGTAAGAACTATGAACTCGTAGAGCCATTCTTCAGATAATTGCAGAGAAGTTTCAATTTTCATTGGTAAAGGGTAAAATTGAGAACTGCCTACAGGGTCAATAGAAATTGTAGAAATAAGAAGAGTAGGAGTTAAAAGTAGGAGTTTGGGAAGAATCTCTCTATTATTCACATAAACGAAAATTGGATCCTCAATGCTCGTTGTCTGTCACATACGCTCTATTCACGAAATTTTTATTAAAGAGATACTACATTAGCTGCAACATTGACAAAATGTTGAAGATCAAAAGAGTGACAAAATATCTAACTTTTTCATAATACATAATTATCGGGTCATACATCACGTTATTTCCTTTCTCAATTTATCTTTCAAATATGATAGTCTGAGTGACTCAGAGTCTATAGATTAAAATATTGCTGGATTAAATTTAGTTTGTTAAAATACATTTAAGATGGAATGCTTCATATTATGAAATTCGATCGAATTTCTAAATGAAAATTAGCTCCTTCATTTCGTTAGTCTATTCAGTGTGAAATTCTTCATTGCGACTAGTTAGAATTCACACCCAAGACATCCTCATGTGACAATTTGAACAACTCAGTGACAGGGTGATGGAACATATCTCAAACAATTCAAAGAGAGGAAGTGATAGTGAGGAAGTGATTGGGAGTAAGTGATAGGGAGGAAGTGATAGGGAGGAAGTGATAGAGAGTAAGTGATAGGAGGAAGTGATAGGGAGAAAGTGATAATGAGGAAGTGATAGGGAGGAAGTGGTAATGAGGAAGTGATTGGGAGGAAGTGATAGTGAGGAAGTGATTGGGAGGGAGTGATAGAGAGGAAGTGATAGAGTGGAAGTGATAGTGAGCAAGTGATAGGGAGGAAGTGATAGTGAGGAAGTGATTGGGAGGAAGTGATAGAGAGGAAGTGATAGTGAGCAAGTGATTGGGAGGAAGTGATAGTGAGCAAGTGATTGGGAGGAAGTGATAGAGAGGAAGTGATAGTGAGGAAGTGATAATGAAGAAGTGATTGGGATGAAATGATAGTGAGGAAGTGATAGTGAGGAAGTGATAGTGAGGATGTGATGGGGAGGAAGTGATAGTGAGGAAGTGATAGTGAGGATGTGATTGGGAGGAAGTGATAGTGAGGAAGTTATAGAGAGGAAGTGATAGTGAGGAAGTGATAGTGAGGATGTGATGGGGAGGAAGTGATAGTGAGGAAGTGATAGTGAGGAACTGATAGTGAGGCAGTGCTAGAGAGGAAGTGATAGTGAGGAAGTAATATTGAGGAAGAGATAGAAAGGAAGTGATAGTAAGGAAATGATAGTGAGGAACTGATAGTGAGGCAGTGATAGAGAGGTCTAAGAAGATAAGTCTCCTATCACACCATCACACAGATACACAAATACACTATATGACAGAGCAAAGGGAAGGGACTTTTTTATTCGTACGGGACAGTTTTGTCAGAGTTATATATACTCCTTTTTCAGACTTCAGTGGCTTTATAAGTTGTATAGACTGAGGTACGGAGAAACTATCGCTCTCTAACACTCTTGTTTATTATATTTATGAACTAACATCATCGCACTCAATCTATTGTTTTAGCAAGGACACGAGAATGTTCTATAACCTCAGATTCCACCGCACAATACTTTTTCAATATTTTGTGTATTATATGAATTATTGAAGATTTAAATGATTAATGGTTATACTCCTAATATATATTTTATGGATATACGAGTAACTTCAGTTACTAACTGTACTCACCACCACTCCTCACATCAGTTAGTTACTTCAGATACTAACTGTACTCACCACCACTCCTTGCATCAGTTAGTTACTTCAGTTACTAACTGTACTCACCACCACTCCTCACATCAGTTAGTTACTTCAGTTACTAACTGTGCTCACCACCACTCCTCACATCAGTTAGTTACTTCAGTTACTAACTGTACTCACCACCACTCCTCACATCAGTTAGTTACTTCAGTTACTAACTGTACTCACCACCACTCCTCAAATCAGTTAGTTACTTCAGATACTAACTGTACTCACCACCACTCCTTGCATCAGTTAGTTACTTCAGTTACTAACTGTACTCACCACCACTCCTCACATCAGTTAGTTACTTCAGTTACTAACTGTGCTCACCACCACTCCTCACATCAGTTAGTTACTTCAGTTACTAACTGTACTCACCACCACTCCTCACATCAGTTAGTTACTTCAGTTACTAACTGTACTTACCACCACTCCTCACATCAGTTAGTTACTTCAGTTACTAACTGTACTCACCACCACTCCTCGCATCAGTTAGTTACTTCAGTTACTAACTGTACTCACCACCACTCTTTACATCAGTTAGTTTCTTCAGTTACTAACTGTACTCACCACCACTCCTCACATCAGTTAGTTACTTCAGTTACTAACTGTACTCACCACCACTCCTCACATCAGTTAGTTACTTCAGTTACTAACTGTACTCACCACCACTCCTTACATCAGTTAGTTTCTTCAGTTACTAACTGTACTCACCACCACTCCTCACATCAGTTAGTTACTTCAGTTACTAACTGTACTCACCACCACTCCTTACTTCAGTTAGTTACTTCAGTTACTAACTGTACTCACCACCACTCCTCACATCAGTTAGTTACTTCAGTTACTAACTGTACTCACCACCAGTCCTCACATCAGTTAGTTACTTCAGTTACTAACTATACTCACCACCCCTCCTCACATCAGTTAGTTACTTCAGTTACTAACTGTACTCACCACCACTCCTCACATCAGTTAGTTACTTCAGTTACTAACTGTACTCACTACCACTCCTCACATCAGTTAGTTACTTCAGTTACTAACTGTACTCACCACCACTCCTCACATCAGTTAGTTACTTCAGTTACTAACTGTACTCACCACCACTCCTTACATCAGTTAGTTTCTTCAGTTACTAACTGTACTCACCACCACTCCTCACATCAGTTAGTTACTTCAGTTACTAACTGTACTCACCACCACTCCTCACATCAGTTAGTTACTTCTGTTACTAACTGTACTCACCACCAGTCCTCACATCAGTTAGTTACTTCAGTTACTAACTGTACTCACCACCACTCCTCACATCAGTTAGTTACTTCAGTTACTAACTGTACTCACCACCACTCCTCACATCAGTTAGTTACTTCAGTTACTAACTGTACTCACCACCACTCCTCACATCAGTTAGTTACTTCAGTTACTAACTGTACTCACCACCAGTTGTTTTATCAGCTCATCACGAGAGGAATGGAGTTGTTCAGTAACTAAATACTTCAACAACTGCTATTTTTGGTACAATTTTTTTATGCGGGGATACGGAAGAGACAAGTGGAGAGTGTCACTTTACTATTTTTCTCTATTGTGATACATGTTATACTTGTGTGATACACGTTACCATAATCCTCTTTTTAGTAATTTGATCGCCAACACCATTATATACAACAGTAATTCGTCAATTATTCAATAAAAAACTAAACGCTGACCTTATATTGAAGACATATCTTAGGAAATTTAAGATGATGAAATACCTAAAAACTGTTATTTCAAGTTAACAGAGTATGAATATTCCGACAGGGTACATCTAATTTCATTGATATACTAGCTTCAGAAGATGTGAATGCACACGGTCTACTTTGCAATTTGACTTGGAATATTAGAAAAAAATTGAAGCGCTTCAAACAGGTGGATGAGGAATCACAAAAAGAACGTCTCGCAGGGTGATTCACAAAAAACTGTTGTGATTTTCTAATATTTTATTAGAAAAACTCTATTAAGTATTGATCGTAGATACTTCAGTTTGGTTAAAACTTTAAATGTCTTTCATTACTATTTAGATTGTTTTTAGTCGTGCTATTATTTGGGAACTGTTACTCAAAAAGTAAGAATATTTGTTCTCCTTGCGCGAGCAGCTCTGTAAAAGCGCAATCACTTACTTTGTTAGTGTAAATAGAGGTGGATAACAAAGAAAGACAAAAGAATAGAGACCAGGAATTCTTAGAAGGAAAGCCATTTATTTCAATAACGACTCAATTTTCAATTCTAGTTTATACTATTTAATACAGACGAAGAAGCTTTTTGGTTATTCTCTTTTATTAAAGGTAAGTAAGGAAATACTTTCGAGTTTTATCGTGAATTTTACTGTATCACATTTTCTATTTATGTAATCTAAGCATTTTTCAGTTTTGTTTGAATGTGAGATCGTGAATATGCCGTTCTACTAATGTAATATACCCTATTTCGATATCCAGCTCTATTGAAGCATTTCAAGTTATTGTGATTACACTTTCAAAGACATTTTAGCCTAATGAATTCAAACACACTCTTACTTTTTGCATAACAGTTCCAAAACTATGATTACGGCGAAAAGATTCTTTATTAGAGTAGACAATAGAACTTTAAAATGAGACTATATGTACATAGAATTCTACTATTACTCAATAAGTAATAGATAATTGAATAATTGATAATTTTTGTGGAGCATGAGCCTTACAGTAACACTACGAGAGCTAACAATTATCATTTAATAATAACATATAAAACATTATAGATTACTTTTGCATTCTAAATCGGGTGTCAATATGAAATCATTTCATAATTGCATCACTTTTGATTCTGACATATTGATTAGTCTCTTTAAAAGCCAGTACACCAACTCAAAGGTTATAATTCATTCAATTGCCAGTAAATGATAAATGTCACTTAGCACATTTGGCCAGGTTTATAAATTTCTGAGGCGCTAACAAATCAAGATGAACGACAACTCCTTCTCCCGAGAGATAAAAAGTAGCGGCAGGCAATGCGTCTTCATTGTAACGCTCTTTCAAATCTATAAATAAGATTTACCAAATAAATGGCAATATCTCATTTAGTCGATGGATGCTATTACCAGGAATCAAATAGAAGATGAACAATAAAGTTATTTACTTTTCTTTTTAAAATGAGAAATGTTGCATATATGGTTTGTTCAGATATACCTTGAAATTATATGATTGATATGAAACTATTGCAAATGCAATAACAAGAATAATTCTTATTGACATTAAACTTATAGATTGTTTAAGTGCACATTAATTTATTGATTAAATGTGTATAGTGTACTAAGGGCATCATGTTTTGACTCCAAACGGCTTACGCCAATTAATTTGTCGCCTTCGAGATTTGATTTGGTATAGAGTTGGTGGTAGAAGAGCCAAATATCATCTACATGACTTTATAATTTATATTGTCAATGTAATCTGCGATCAATTTATTAGTCCACTCTATAATTTCCCAGACTGGATAATTTACAGATGTATTGGGAAGATATGTAGGCAGGCATTATTGGGTGATCATCCAGTGCCAGTACAATCAAAAAGAATAGGACACGCTCGTCTCCGGTTCATTCATTAATGAAGAAGTCAGCATGAGCTGATCAGGTCAGGTTCACCCTATAGAGGAACTCAACCTCTCATCCATAGTCCTGAAAGAGATTTTTTCTTGTAAAGATTATTTACCTTCTCAAAATTGATGAAGGTTATGTTTTGATCGGCAATATAGTAATCTTGTTATTGAAATTATTAGCCTTTTATTATTTCATCATAACTTTGTTCTATCATTATAATGTAATTACATAAGTCACCCTAAAACATACAATACATTTATCATTTAATGAACCTTAAATTATTATGCATTGCAATCATTAAAACATTTCTTCTCGCATAGGAATCACAATTTGTTAGGAAGAAAAGTATTAGAGCACAGATGTAAGCAATGGCTATAGGCACTGCATGGGTGTTATTGTCGCGGCTGTAATACGATAGCCTGCCTTATATTCCCACTGTTACGTGATATTTCTCTCGCAAAGCACTAATACATGAATGCAACACGAAGCTTATTCTTATTATTCATCTCAGGTAATGCATCGCCTATTCACATTCTTGATGTCTTCTTCTTAGGCTCTAAAGGAAGAATGATTCTTATATTCTCTGGTGCAGTCATAATGAACGTCAGCATCTATTATTTACCAATTTAGGTGTTAAATAAGTTTTAGAGAGCAGTTTCGTTGTTTTATAGAAGATAAAACGGATTTAAGAATTTAACGTCTGTCAGAAAATATGTTTGTTGACTTATTTCGCAGTTGATAATAATTACTGTCTTAGTTAAATAGGAATATCCAAAAATGGAGCAAAGTACTTCTCTACATGTTTCGCATTAATCATATAAAGGATGAAATTATCTCGCATCAGATAGTCAGATGCTCTGGCACGGAAGAGTGCTTTGATAATTTGAGCGACGAAAGGTAGGTAGATGTGACAGGTTATTTACATATAATACAATGTAAATAAGGTTCTTAAAAGTTTTTGAGAGATATTTTACCAGCTGCACAATAATGATATATTAGCATACTCGTGTAGAGATGATGTTTCGAAAAGTTAAAAACTTGCGTCACCAGATTACGATATTAAGGATATTCAATACTTGATAATCATCATATTTATAAAAACATGAGAGTTGAATTATAAGAACAAGTTATATACTCAGATTTAGGAATAGCAGAATAATTTTATCGAAATGAAATTGATATTCTTAATTTTGCTGCTCTATTATTCCATTGATTACTATACCTATGTTTTTTTCTGAAAGAATCATTTCTTCAAATCTTTTTAAATTTTAGTCACTAATTAGTATAGCACATAAAACTTTATAAGACGCAATTTAGCATAGAGCTTCCAATTTATTAAACGATGCTTCGGTACTAGGCAAATTCTTTTCAATACAAAGACAGTATAAAGTGTAGTGATATCCTTAGAGATCATTTGGAATGCATGAAATTTTTTTGCTTAATTATTACAACATTATATACCATGAAACTAAAACCGTTAAATAGATTAAATACCAATTAATAATGTTATCTATTTTGAAGTTTTTTATTTTCCAATCCGTGCTACCATGAAGCAATTTGAAAAAAGTATATTTGAGTTACCAAATTAGAAAAAAAATGAAAATCATTTTAAAATGGTCAATTTTACTTTAACTGATATTTATATATTTAAATTTAGATATTTCAGCGTACTAATTTGATTAGAAGCAAATTACAGGTTAATAAAAAAGAATAACTAAAAATAACTAATGTAATTCAATAAATATTTTTGTAGTATTGATTAGCCAGATCTCATGCGAATATCTTTGTATTGCAACTGATGATAAATAAGATGGACGAATTTTCCGTGAACGAATTTTGACGGGACGAATTATTATTCCTATACAAAAATTTCAATGAATGAATTTCCAGGTCACGAATGTTCCATTATCTATCTACAAACTAAAACCCTTCTCAAACCTCTATTCAGAAATAAATATAAGTCTACTTTCATATGATACATCCTGTATATCCAGTAGTTACAATTAATTAACTGTCTACTCAATTGGTTATATTTTCAATACAATTTCAAAGGAATGATAAATGATTCATTTTCACGTTTCAGATAGTAGTTTTCCACTCCTTCAAATTATAGGTGTTGTGTTATTCGTTTCAACTAATAATGTTCTATATTATAGCATGTATCAGTCTTAGAATTTGAATATTGTTTGCGTAATATCATTTTCATCACAATTTCTCAACTGAGTTAAAATCAGAAAGGAGAGCAACTGGATGAGAATATCAACGAAAATAAGAGACGTATTTGACCAAATATATGATATAGTATTTCCGTAACATTTTGGCATCTGCTCACAATACGTCAGTTGAATAGATTTTCAAGGATATATCATTAATCAAAATATTCTTTTGTGAAATATTGTCAAAAGTCAGACAGAAGATCAAAGCAAATTGTAACATGAGAAAAGAAATTTGAGACCTATAGGCAAAGATTACTTTCTTCTTCATTTCGTTTATGAGACGAAAATATCCAAATTTTTGTTTAGAAAGGTGTTGCTCTTGAGAGCCAAGATGTCGTTAGTGATCTCGAACATACAGAAGTATTTTGAATACTCTCTTGAATACACAGAAGTATTTTGAATACTCTCTCGAACATACAGAAGTATTTTGAATACTCTCTTGAATATACAGAAGTATTTTGAATACTCTCTCGAATACACAGAAGTATTTTGAATACTCTCTCGAATACACAGAATTATTTTGAATACTCTCTTGAATACACAGAAGTATTTTGAATACTCTCTTGAATACACAGAAGTATTTTGAATACTCTCTTGAATATACAGAAGTATTTTGAATACTCTCTTGAATATACAGAAGTATTTTGAATACTCTCTTGAATACACAGAAGTATTTTGAATACTCTCTTGAATATACAGAAGTATTTTGAATACTCTCTTGAATACACAGAAGTATTTTGAATACTCTCTCGAATATATAGAAGTATTTTGAATACTCTCTCGAATATACAGAAGTATTTTGAATACTCTCTCGAATACACAGAATTATTTTGAATACTCTCTTGAATACACAGAAGTATTTTGAATACTCTCTTGAATACACAGAAGTATTTTGAATACTCTCTTGAATATACAGAAGTATTTTGAATACTCTCTTGAATATACAGAAGTATTTTGAATACTCTCTTGAATACACAGAAGTATTTTGAATACTCTCTTGAATATACAGAAGTATTTTGAATACTCTCTTGAATACACAGAAGTATTTTGAATACTCTCTCGAATATATAGAAGTATTTTGAATATTCTCTCGAATACACAGAAGTATTTTGAATACTCTCTCGAATATAAAGAAGTATTTTGAATACTCTCTCGAATATACAGAAGTATTTCGAATACTCTCTCGAATACACAGAAGTATTTTGAATACTCTCTTGAATATACAGAAGTATTTCAAATACTCTCTTGAATATACAGAAGTATTTCAAATACTCTCTTGAATATACAGAAGTATTTTGAATACTCTCTTGAATATACAGAAGTATTTTGAATACTCTCTTGAATATACAGAAGTATTTCAAATACTCTCTTGAATATACAGAAGTATTTTGAATACTCTATTGAATATACAGAAGTATTTAAAATACTCTCTTGAATATACAAAAGTATTTTGAATACTTTCTCGAATACACAAAAGTATTTCGAATACTCTCTCGAATATACAGAAATATTTTGAATACTCTCTCGAATATACAGAAGTATTTCGAATACTCTCTCGAATACACAGAAGTATTTTGAATACTCTCTTGAATACACAGAAGTATTTTGAATACTCTCTCGAATATATATAAGTATTTTGAATACTCTCTTGAATATACAGAAGTATTTTGAATACTCTCTCGAATACACAGAAGTATTTTGAATACTCTCTTGAATACACAGAAGTATTTTGAATACTCTCTCGAATATATATAAGTATTTTGAATACTCTCTCGAATATATATAAGTATTTTGAATACTCTCTTGAATATACAGAAGTATTTTGAATACTCTCTTGAATATACAGAAGTATTTCAAATACTCTCTTGAATATACAGAAGTATTTTGAATACTCTCTTGAATATACAGAAATATTTAAAATACTCTCTTGAATATACAAAAGTATTTTGAATACTTTCTCGAATACACAGAAGTATTTCGAATACTCTCTCGAATATACAGAAATATTTTGAATACTCTCTTGAATATACAGAAGTATTTTGAATACTCTCTCGAATACACTGAAGTATTTTGAATACTCTCTCGAATACACAGAAGTATTTCGAATACTCTCTCGAATATACAGAAGTATTTTGAATACTCTCTTGAATATACAGAAGTATTTTGAATACTTTCTCGAATACACAGAAGTATTTCGAATACTCTCTCGAATATACAGAAGTATTTTGAATACTCTCTTGAATATACAGAAATATTTTGAATACTCTCTTGAATATACAGAAGTATTTCGAATACTCTCTCGAATATACAGAAGTATTTTGAATACTCTCTCGAATATACAGAAGTATTTTGAATACTCTCTTGAATATACAGAACTATTTTGAATACTCTCTCGAATACACAGAAGTATTTACATATGAATCACTCTCGTGGGTGCTATGGCTACTCGAATTGTGAACACAAAAGATATTCTGAAGATGTATAGCAGCTCAATCATAAACTAGAATACCAAAACCTTTATTGATGTTTTTCTTTAATTGGAAAAATATATAGAGTACCTTTCTCTCCTTCACTGATATAAGTGATTCAAAAAGATAATGTTGATTCTTCACCTATACTTTGGAGAGAGGAAACAGATTTTAAATATTCGGTTCCAATTATTCGTGTGATTTTTTCAACAATACTGGTTTAACTAAGAAATTCAATTACTGTTAGTTAATCACAATATATTATTAATATTTTAATATAAGTAACTAAATAAAATTTATCGAAATAAAATAGTTATTAGAATAACAAGTATATTAGAAATTCTCATTTTAATTTTAGCATTTCTGGTCGACCTTAATAATCTTCATTTGAAATGAAGAAAAAATGCCTCAATTAAGTGTCTATTTCACCACAAAAGCAACTTCTCGGGCAACATCGGCTGCTCAATTATTATATATTGTAGGTTCGAAATTAGAGGCAATCGTGGGGTAAAAACACTGAGACAATAAGAAAATTACTAGATTTTCAGGAAAGAAACATTTTGACTACTATATGAGATTTATGTTCATTACAAGTTCAACATATTTTTTATAAATTCTCCCTACAGAGTTGTGACAACAGTAGCTGTGAAAACCATATAAACCAAAACCTAGATACATCCTCTTGTTTTCTCCTGAAGACTTCATCTCCACAGTCCACTCCAGTTTTTTCCCTTTCTCGTTTAAATATTTCCAATAAAAGAGAACAAAGGAAAAGGGAGGAAAATAAAAATTGAAATCACTATTTTCTTCGTGGCAGGCCGATATTTAGGAGAGTTGCTGCAACGAATGTTTTCTTTTTATCTTTAAGAGACTTTTTCTCTTTCACCGTAATTCAGTGTTACATTATTTTGTAGTCCAAATCAATATTACTATGAAGAAGACGAACCAAAGAACACTACAAATGGTTTGAAGTTTGCGATTGAACAGTTAGGGTTTGTTTGAAAAAAACTTCATATTATTATTACTATTGTTTCCTAATTGAAGATTCTTATGGGTGTCTGATGAATATATTATTTTTAATCTGAAAAAAATGATAACAGAAAAAAAATGAAACACTAAGTGAGTATCATACACATGGTGCATGTCATACATAATAAATTTGCTGTTTTACCTATAGACTGCTAATTACAAACGACGATGTCATTAGTGGCAGCTTTTAAACACGAAGTTACTTTTCATTAAATCCTAATGTTGTAACACATTAAAGACAATTGTTTGATATGTTTATGAAAAATGATAGCTTCTTATCGCAAACAATGATCTTGATTTTTATGTAAATAATAAGAATATTGTTTGAGACTGCACGCATGTTATACTTATCCCAAGCTGAATGTTTCTTATAGAATGCTCTATGATAATAATTATTATTATCTACAAGTACAATAGCAATGAGAGAGACTTTTAAGCAACACTCCACTAACATGGCGATTCATAGAGACAATTGGTAGTAGAACATGTTATAGAAGAATAGCGAATGGTTCTCTTCTGTCTAATCACATTGTTGCAAGAACATGGGTCCACATTATAAAGGACCAACTGAGTAAATGTTCTTTCTTATAGGTCATGGAAACACTATGAAATAAGAGATAATTCATAATTTACAAAAAAAAGTTCTACTTACTAATGAACTGAGAAGAATCAAAGATACACTATCAGTAGACAGCGAAAGATATTCGTCGAATGAAGAAACTTCTTAGCATTATGAAGTGTACCAAATATAAAGTGCACCAACTATTTCACCATGTCTCTCCTATTTTTCAGGCATTAATAGTTATCCTGAAATCTATTAATTTTTTATTTTTTCAATTCACTAGGTACCATTTATAGCTACAGAGCTTGTCGAATTTATAAATTTGGTAACACAATATATACTAAATATTAAATGGTACTTTTCTATGAATATTTTTCCAATTCATGCCGTGTATTAACAATTACTATTACCAAAGCTAAAAATATATATATACATGTATATACTTTTGACTAGTTACTAATTATTATGAATCAATATATCCATAACTAATTAGGAAACTTAGTTAAATAATCAAAAAAAATTTAAGAAAAAGTATCAATGTGTAAATATAGAAAATAGTTAGCCTTTTCTCTCCAAGATCTTGTTAAAATATTATCAATTATGCGGAGTGGCTAAAAGACAATGTCACATTCAGCTATTATTTCCTATTTAACCATTAACTAATTTTGTAAAGGATAAATGATTAAAAGTTAATATTAAAACCAAATTGTTGATTTATATTTTGATATAATCATCAAGTCGACTGTCTTCAGTGCATCAAATACAGAGTTAAAAGATCGCCTTCCATGAACACAGTTATCGATAGAAAGTAACAAAGTCATCCTTCCTTATATCCACTCCTTGTCGAAATATTATTGAATTTATTTATTCTACCTATCGGAGAGCTCTCATAGAAGACGAATAAAATAACTTTGGAAACGAATTAAGGGCTACTCAAAATACTACTGCTTAAATAATAGAGATTTATTTGAAGTTATACCAATTACTTGTATTAAAATCATTATTTACTTTGGAAACGAATCTTAACTCATTTTCCTCTAAGAATATATTAACATGGATGGTTTCATAAGTTAGTCAAAGTACCAAATATTTTCTTGGAGAGAGGGAATGTTGACATTCGTTAATTGTATTTAGTAACAAATATTAACCTTCAAGATACTTATGAGGCTTGTCGTTAACATTCGCTGCTTGTGTCTGCATTTTTACAGCAGATGCATAATTCTCTGTATAATTAATTTCTACAATAATAGATCTTGAGTTGCAAAAGATTTTATTAAATATGCAAGGCATCGATTCCTCTAGCACAATATCACGCATATATTTTTTTGTATCGACAGGTAAAAGAGAAGCAATAGTTGCTCTGCATCGAGAGGGAAAGTCGGATTCAGTATTGCGAAGAAACTTCAATTGCACGTTCGACTGCTTGGAACTTTCACGTTTTATTGTGAGAAAATCTTTATCTGATCGTCTAAGAAATAGAAAACCACGTTCATGACGGTCTAACTCCATGACCAAACAAATTCGATAGAAGATGAAATGAAACCAAAAGAAATTCAAAATGCAATAGGCCAAGGCCACTACAATCACTGAGTGAGATAACTTTAGGTAACATTACAAAACTAGAGGATAATTGAAGTGTTGTATTGCTTGCGATGCTCTATTGTCAAGTGAAATTTCCACAGCTTAAGTGGGTCAAAATATAGGAAATGATAGGATAATTGGAAGAAACTCGTATAAATTCCTCATTTCAAAATAAAATCATGTAATAATCCAGCATCCGTCATTGTCTGAACAGCAGTTTCAGAGCCTGGAAGTATGCTCTCATCCGCAGTGATAAGGGTGTCAAAATTTATTCGAAATCTCTGATTGAATTTATTTTGTACCCATTAATTGTATGATTCTACTAAAAGTTACTTGGTGTAGACGCATTGTGGAAATTCTACCAAGACTTTCATATAAATACATCAAACACTGCGAATTTGGCACAAAACTGTTGCAGAGTAGTTTTTGTAATGATTCTATCTAAATAACTGTGGCCTCAGTGCTCTTCAAATTTTCGGTGTGGATAGCTGACCTCATGATCGATACTTGGAGCAGTCAGTGACTTATGAATAATACCACCTCAGTTATGACGACTTGAAATTTTTTTTTACAGATAGAATACCTGAAGAGGATTTCGTAGGGGAATGAAGGCCTCTACGGATTCCAAAGGATGCAATTTTGAAGAAAATTATATTTCTCATTATCTACAGATTATTATTACTGCAAAATGAATCACTAAATTTTCCAATTCATTATTATTCGTGTTTTCATATCTTTCTGCATAATTATAATTACACTTCACTTTGTGAGTTATATATACACACATTTATATATCCTAGCTTCTGTTCAGAAAATGACATCAGCAATTCTCTATCAAAATGAATTTAATGATGCTATATATTATGTAGCGTCATCATATTATATATGATATAGCATCATTAGTATAGAAAATAAATAGAATTATATGTACATTGTACAAACGTACACTTAACTCTTCATCGTTCAGTAAACCGGTTTTCATACACGAGAGTGACCAAATACAATCACAGGAACGATAAAATAAGAGTTAGAATAATTTTCCAGTAGCAAACAGAGATGTCTTCTTTCCCATCATTCTTTTGAGTCCCCCTCTTGATTGCAAGACTCGTTAACCTGATGTTCTGTCACCTCAAAGGGGCGATAATCTCAAAACTTAGACCAACAATTAGCAAATGAGAGACACTTCAATTAACCCTTTAAACATTTGAGTGTCACTACATAAAACTTGAAGAGATAATTAAGAATATACATTTATAGACGTGATAATATACATAATATATATAACTTTCCACTGTAAAATAATAAATGACCAATTTATGAATGAGTATTTGAGAAGATACATTATTATATAAACCATCATGCATTCATATATAAGCTCCCATGTATATCAATAAAAAAAAATTATGAAGAATGTAGCCCTAGGAACAGGGCTACATCTTTCTCCCGAAACAGCCCTCATAGAAAAATATCAATATATTTAATTCCAATCTGATTAGGAAGCGGTTTTTTCATAAATTTTTCCTTTCCTCATAATTACGATTGATTTAAAAAAATCGAAAGCGGTACATATTATGAGAATTTACTTAAAAGTATGTCCTTGATCCCTCCAGACATGAGATGAAGGAGTGTGCTAGAATTGCTGGTACCAAGCTCAGTACAGATTGGCTAACCTCGTCCATATAACAATAATACCTACGAAACCAAAAAAAATTTCTCTGTTTGTAATTGTTTTATTTCGAATGTTTCTTTAATTAATATGCTTACCAATGGATGTATAAATATCAAATGAAAGTTTCTATGAGAAGAAAAAAATTAAAGTCGATTCGTGATGCTTTAGTGAGAGCTGGTTCACCAGAACACAGTCTCTTTAATGATTAGTGAGTACAGTTCCAATGCCTAAATCAGTAAGGTCAACTAGGTGTAAAAATTAAGGGTGTAAAAATTAACTTATAAATAATCAAAAAAATTATTGATCAGTCTAAGTAAATTCATACTCTGATGACAACATTGTTTCGAAGTCTGTTTTCCCAATTCCAATCCCCCACATTTTGTCTGTTCGAAAGCTTTACCAGAGGACAATAAGAGCTCAGTTAATGGTGCTTGAATGTGCAAAATGCAACTCACAGCCGTGGAAACGATTAAAAGTAAATGCTGTGCAATCTGCCTCGTGGGATTCCAGAATAGTATCATCATGGAGTTTCATTGAGTAAATTGAATGGACTGAAATGATACCATCAATTTAAACACAGGATTAACTAAAAATAGAACCACACATTATATTCTTTTTGTAAGATATACAGGGTGACCCCCAAAAAAGTGTACCCAACTTTGAATTATTATAAGTAATGTATTTAAATATTAGACAAAAATTAGAGTTCAGGTAATATTGCTAAGATTTTGGTGATATTTGGCGTTGCACACATACAATCATAAGCATTGACGATGGTCGTGTAAAATGGAGTAGTGGTCGTGTAGAACGTGTAAAATATTAAATTTCTAATTTTACTTGAACTCAGTTTTTCTTCTACATATAAATACAAAATTTATATTATATCACAATTGGGTACATTTTCTTGTAGATATATAATATTATGGTCAGACATATTATTATTCAAGAATTCATTAATTAAATTAAAGATAAAAAAGATTGAATATTGCAGTTCCTCTATTATTTCATATAATTATAAATTGGTCATAATTAATGTTTTTAGTGTAAATGCACATTATTTCATAGCAATTGAATGAGACGGTTCACTGCAAAGATACTTCCTATAGCTAGCCACAATGCCTAAAGAAATTAATACTGTATACGTCATATATATGCTATTGTGTATTTATCTATAAACTTATTTCCTAAAGAATGTAACTATTGAATTCATATAACGAACAATAATTAATTAAGGTTGACCAGTTTCACATGGCTTCTATTCACAAATAATCATGAATGAGTTGGTCATGCATGATATCCTTGAAGAAAAAAAAATATTTTTTATTTCTCAATATTGTACAGTAAGATTCTAATATTTGTTATCCTAATTTGCTGTTCATTATTCTAAAATAGCTATGATTGTTTGATATAATAGAAACACATACTTCAATTTAAAAAATACACGTTGACTTATCTAATGAAGGACAGTTGGTGTATTACTACAATAGTTTATCTTTCAAATTCAATTACGAATCCAATTTATTGACAAAGAGTTTTTTAATGTTTTCTAAAGTCTTCTAAAAGTCTTCCAAAGATTTATCTTCAACTGTGTTCCGGTCTGCATACATAACATATGAACTAAAATGTGAAAAAAGAAAGAACGAAAATCATCCAGTTTTATTCCCATTTTACAAGTATCACAATGCAAAGCTTCATCTGAAATTCATATGTATTCCCAATCTAGCTACCAACACGATATTTTTGCACCTGTTTTCATTTCGATGAAAATAAAACTAGCTAACGTGTATGGGGAGCTTCATGAAAGATACATCCACTAAGGTATCAGAAACAATGAATTGATCAAGAAAAGGCAGATGCAGTTAAAAATGGAATACGAGAATCAAATATCTTACTCACGAGCCACTGAAGTCGTGCATGACCAAAATTCTATTCAATATGAGAGATTTATTTAAAAGGGGCATTCAGAAAGAACATGATTGTAATAAAAACGTCTAACAATATATGTTAATAATATTTTCAAGGGGGAAAAATTATCGGAAAAGATAGAGTGAGGGCTTGCAATTCTTTGGCTCATTTCCAGTTTTGACCGGCATTATTGGTGTGACAGCAACTTATGACTTATGACACACTTCGAATAGAAATGGAAATCAATTGTAGCTGTGAGATAAAGGACTACCTTTTGGAATAGGAATACACATCAATTCTAATATAGGAATAGAGAGCCTATTATATTCTGGCCCGATAAGGAGATTTGAAATGGGAATACAGGACTAATAATATTATTTTAATTTGAAAATAGAGAAACATACTTTTGGGTTAAAATTCCGTATTTGTTGTTTGGAATAAAATGCTGTTAATGGGATTGGGGAGATAAAGTAGAGAATGCTTTTGAAACAAGTCTTGGTATCTACTAATTCTCAATTATAAGATACAAATTAATATTCTACCTAATATAAATAGAAAAACAATGAAAGGTTTAATGATTTAACTTTATATTAGCCCAATAAATGGGCTACCTGGATGGGCTTCAGAAAAAAAATCCTATTTATGTTTTCTTTTTATATTTGTACCCTGTTTTAAATGTATGTATTTGATAAAAACTGTAATCTGTAACTATTTTTCTGAATAAATTATTATTATTAAATTATTATTATTATTCTCAATTATAGTATCCAAATTAATATTCTACCTAATATAAATAGAAAAACAATGAAAGGTTAAATGATTTAACTGTCATTATCAATCATAGTATCCAAATTAATATTATACCTAATATAAATGAAAAATAATGAAAGGTACAATGATTTAACTGTCATCGTAACAATTCGTAATGAAACATTATAATCATATATGCTATTGATATGTAACAAAGTACTTACCATTACCATAAGAGTTACTTATTGGATTTATTCTGTTATAACTTATATATGCATATTGCATATATATAGCAGATTCATATATTGTATATATATACGACTCAATCGACAATGTCAGGTGTTTTAAGTTCTAATCCAGTCCAGGTGCTGCTCGTTGTACAAAAGAGAATCAAAAATTAGTGAAAAGAAAATGAATAGTTCTCTCCAAGTATATACAGTATGTAAAAACACTGTTTAATAACTGATCTTGTTTATAATCAACTTTATTAAGAATTTACAAGTGTTAAATACAAATATATCGAGAGTATCCGTAGCTAGAATACATATTTTATCACACAGATACAGGACAAATAATAACTCTCAATATTATATATAACAACTCCACCTTTCCGAAGTTTGTAATAAAGTATGTGTATAATCACTATATGTTTCCTGGTGGCTTGATTATAAATTTTACGTTCTTCATTAGAACCAAATGTATTTGATTTTCCATAGTAATGATCCCGATTTACCTAACCATTGTTCTGTGGATAATAGGGACTTGAAAATATATGTTCTACTCCGAATTTTTCCATGAATTTCATAACGAATGATGCAAACTTTGAAACTGAGTTTCATAAGTTCTGATTCACCGAGGGACTATTAAATCGGAGAAATGTGTAATTCTAAACACTAATGAGTTCGAACTGACTATCAGAATGTATCGGAAGGTTTGACCATGTGTTTAAAAACACATGTCTTATTTATAAACCTACGGTACTGTATTTTTCACAAGTTGTTAGTATATAATCTAAACTAAATTAACTACTGTGTAACAAATTTCAAATTTAAATATTGAGCATATAAGACATAAGTCATTGGCAACTGAGAGAGCAGAACTGTGATTGGGTGGAGTGTGACCCAATCACAGCTCGCGCATGTGAGTACTACATGAAAACGTGGACTTTAGTGTGCCTAGCGGATATCAAGCTGTATTTCTACTTTGCCAAACGTTATCACATTACAAATAATTTCCTAATTGAATTGATTTACGCTGATTTACGCAGATACGTAGATATTTTTAATCTTTTAAATACAAAAATTCATTTGGTATTAATGTAGGAACAAAGTCAAGAAAGGCCTATAAATTTAAAGGAATAACATGAAAGATATAAAGTAATTTAAAAAGGATGTGCTGAGAAAACACACGTCAAACTCATTAGGGTTAAAAGTCCTTATGATCCAGAATTTCCTTTAAATTCTGTAATAATAATTGGTCGTCCCAATAATCTTTCTTCATAAACTAGAAAACTTTCCCGGCGTACTGAAAGAAATCTGCAGCTACATCCTAGAAATACTATTCTGGTGTTTTTCATCCTTTTGGTATTTAGGTGTTTTTCATTTGGGATGGTTTGAAGAAGGAATATTTTTGACATGGCGCAACAGTAGTTTCCATGTCGCTATTTATTCCTGGTTAATGCACAGTCGGTCTGGCTGTTCTTTTCGTTCTGTCTAGTCACTGACGAGATGCGCTTTAGGAATTTGTATTATATTTCTAAACCACAGTATGATGAAATGAAACTATGCATGCTTTGATTTCCATTTTATCTGATTGAAAGCATTGCACAATTGTCTTTTTCAGTTCTGTATACTGCTCGTCCTTTTCTGCTTTTTTATTTTCTTTATTTCGAGGTTATCTTTAATTTTCATCGTCATCTTTGAAAATTTTATTTCTTGTACAATGTTTCAGCCGATTTCATGTCATCGTTACTGGGTTTTCCATTTGGCTTTCTTGAAAGCGCATTGGGGATGATATGAGTTTTACCTTCTTTCCATATTGTTTCAAAATTGTACCTGACAAGTTTCTCCTTCAATCTCTAAATTTACGGCCCTTACGATTGCTAGAAGCTCTAGCTCAGTTGTTGAATACATTGCCTCTAATGGTAAAAGATTCTTTAACCACACTAATAAGTTTAAACCTTAAATTTTCTTTCTGAATAATTACATATGCAAGTCTGTTCAGCTCGAAAGCGTCTGCCAACTGGGTTGTGTCTTTTTTCGGGTTACAATGACCTAGAACAGTGGAGATTTGCTTTCGTTCTGATTAATTAATCCTCTCACAAGTCACTTTTGTACTCATTTCTTGTGAAAATTCACACAGTTGATTTACTAACCCTAAGAATGATCGCAATTCTGATATATTGGATGGTTTGAGGAACTTCTCAATTGTTGAATTTTTTAAGGATCTGCCTCAATACCTTCAGAAATTACTGAATATCTTAAAACTTTCACTTTTTCTTGATCAAAATGTGTTGCATTTGTCTTTGCATCTTTGAAACAACTCTCATATACGGTATATAATGATAATGAAAGTGCTTATCGTGGTCTGAATCGTAGACTATCATATCATCAACCACTTTTCACATTATGAATTCCTTGAAACGCTTCGTCACATCTGCGAAAAAATTTAACTCTGGTTTATGATAATCCCATTGGTGCATGTAAGAAGCAATATCTTTCAAACCGTTCAGATTTTTCATCAAAGGCCATTTGATAATACCCTTGTGTCATACTCATATACATAGTTGAGAAGTACTTTGTGTGAGGTGTGATTGTCCACACTCCATATCTAGGTGTCTTAGTTGGTTATGTAGGTTTCTTCACGAACTAATTCATTTGTTTAAAAGCAAAACAAACTCTTAATTAGTTGTTATTTTTCGGCACAATGACCATCTCGTGATACCAATCAGTTGGAGTCTCCGTTACAAAGCGAATAATCTTCTGACTGACCATTTTCTTTAGTATTCATATTCTTTCATATGGATTTTTTATATCTTGTCGCTTCATGACTGATAAGTTTTCTGTAAAGGTGGATCAATATGAAAATTCACTTAATTAATAACATTGCTCTATGTTTGCTTCCTTTGTTTATATTCATGTTTGTATGAGCTAATAATATTGGTTGAAGAAAACTTACATGAATTATCTTTAAGCTCTTGCATGCTTTCCATGATACTTTTTATTTACTTTTTATGTAAATCTATATATTTTAAAATGTATGTTCTGTATCGTTTTGTTCTTTTCAATAAAATATTACTATTACTATTACTATTACTATTACTATTACTATTACTATTACTATATGAGAGTAATTAATTCCCTTTTGATTTTCACAAATAATTATGTTTTCTTTCTATCTTAGCATTCCCCAAGATCAATTTAAGTCTTATTTTTCCGCGCGTTTTAATGCCTAGAACATTAGCAGCTATCAGTGTTTCATTGTTAGATCTGCATACTGTTTTTATTTCAGATGCTTTAGTATATCTGATCTACAAATCGAAGCCTATACCTACTCCCGTGTCTGCAATAGCATTTAATATATATGAGTTTATATTGTCAATTGTGGAAAATTTTTAACTGATTTCTAGGAGATTTATCTCTCTTAGCTCATTTGACCTTTAGACCTGCCCTAGCTGGGCAGGTTACAAATCACTATTAGTATCACAGTATCTGGCACCAATGACCAACCAAGGATCTATACGTATGCCGGGTCTCACCTGGTGGGTTTGGTCATGTGCGGGTTTTTCATAGTAGTTAAAAATGAGCTATATGGATGCTCGGATGGTGACCACTTTAAGCCCTTGCAAATCTCTTGTATGTACCATTCATACATATCTAGAAAGATATTTCCTAACATTGTTACTGAAGGGAGGAGTCTGCCAGACCAAGTGCCCGGAAAACTACCAGGCAGAAAAATGCCAGGCGTAAAACTGCCGAAATGGAAAACTGCCAAGCGGAAAACTGCCAGGCGGAAAACTGCCAGGCGGAAAACTGCCAGCCACGTAATGGGAATATATGTATTCATTACTTTTAAGAAATATTAATTAGTTATAAACACATTCAAAGATAATTTTAATTAAAAAAAAACGGCGTTAGTCTTTTATTAAGAGGTTAAGGGGATATTCATTTTTACAGTATTAACAATATAGATATTAGATTACTTAATATTCGAAAGGAAATGCTATTTCAACAAAGCTACCTTATTAAACACACAGTAAACCAAACTTCAGTACACATAAGGAAGTTATAATTACCATTTTATACTTATTTGCTATGTCACGTACATTTTAAAAACATGTTAAGTTACTTATATAGTCCCTTGTTTTTAATTTCCTATATTGATGTCAGCAATATATAACCTTTGATTCAAAAGCAACGGTTAAATCCCGTGTACTGATTTGCGATTAATAGCTAATTAGATATTCTCATAATTATATAATTTTGAATTATACAATAAATTTAGTGAATGTTAAATCAACTTATATGTATGTTCAGTATTTATTACATTTACATTTATGTTATTCATGTCAATAACACAACACCTTCATTTCTACAATAATCATTTATATTTAACAAGTATTATTAATTAATATGCAATATAATTCGATCGAGTGAAATTGTCAGAGAATTAGATACTATAGGTAGGTAATAGCAGTTTAATAATAATAGATGTTGGGTTGCAAATTCTAAATATTTCTCAAATGTCGATCGAAGTTGTTTTATAATGAGTAAAAGCGAATCTTAAACTTGAAGACTTGTTCAATTCTCAAATTATAAAAAAACAATAGACAGTAAGCGCTTTACGAACTGATAATATAAAGATACGTTATGTAAACAAAGAAATTGTACTCTGTCCCTAATAATATTACTTCTTTGTTTCTTCTCTTAGTATTTTAAACCTTTTATAAGAAAGATTTTAGTTTTTAATTTCTATATTGTATTCCATTTATATCTTTAATATTTATATAATAATTTATTTTACATATTTTTCTATTAAATTGTCTACATTTAACTTTTATTTTTGTTTTGTATACTAAGTAAAAATGAACGTTCCCAATTAACTCCGATGGGCGAACGATATTTTTATAAATTGAAATGTTATTATTGATTAAAGTCAATAAATTGCCAGTAAGTGACTGGCAGTTTTCCGCCTGGCTATTTTCCAAACTTATAAATTTATTAATGAGGAATTTGATAATAATTCAAATATCAGAGAAATATATAAAATCTTCGACAATATATATCTGTTACAAGATCTCATCAAACAATGCAGAATAAATTGAAACTTATCTTTAAGCACTGGCATTATATGTAGGTATTCATCTCGTATGCCAGCTTATAGAATAGGAGAGGTTCTACATATTTAACTCTTTTATTCATTGGATAAAATATAAATAATCTTATTAGAAGACATGTTTAAATTGTATATTAGGTTCAATACCGATTATCTATATTTTAATTTGAGACATTTTAAGGGGACCGACCATGGAAAAATTTCTAAATTGTATCATTTGATTTTTATTTCATAAATAGGTACCTAACAACCTTATAAATGATTGTACAAAAAATCAGAACTCTAGAGCGTGCCTGTGTGACGCTATGCCGTTGGGGAGAGGGGGGTTGTGGGGTGGGTATAGCGCTCTGTTTTCTTCTAAAAATGCCATGAACAAAAACGATAGAGAATTCAATTTTATACATGATTATGAAGTTTCAGAACCGTAAGTTTGTCAATAATTTTTTTTTCCAAAAAACATGGTCGGTCCCCAAATAACTTCAATGCCATTTTGAGGCACTTCAAAATAGCAACAAATTTTGGTATTCAAACATCTAAGGCTTTATTTTGGTTGAAGCTACGGCATTGCAATTTTTTGCATTCTAATCTCCAGGAAATTATTTAGAACTGTAGTTCGAGTTTTGTTGGAATTTCAAATTTAAAAACAAATGGTTTTTTTTGTTTATGCTTTTAAAATTTCGAAAAATAATTAGAAATTCGAACAAAACTCGACCAACAGTTTTAGACTATCCTCTGGAAAATCGAATGCAAAAAGCCGCAATGCCGTAGCTTCAACCAAAATCAACCCTTCGGCGTTTTGAAAAAGGGTCGAAAAACCGTTCGAAATTCGAATAGCTCGTTTTCAATGGGTCGAATCGAAAAAAATGCCATGAACAAAATCGTAATAGAATTCAATTTTACAAATGGGTACCAAGTTTCAAAACCGTAGCTTCATTAATAAAAAGTTTTCAAAAACCATGGTCTTAAGACTTTTTAAATGAAAACCATTATTAGGGTAAACACTTCGTTTTTCATGAATATAACACATTAAAACTACATTACAGTTCCATACCAATAAATCTAGAAGTTGGAATTGTTAGTTATCTACGATTTTGTTGTAATAAAGTAATTCATTTTTTTACCGGAAACTTAATTTTGCTATATCTCAAAAAACGAAGCCATTCCCAAAAAAATGATATATGCATGGAAACATTTTAACCGTAATTCTACCAGAATAATTTTAACAATTTTTTTTCTCCGATTTCAAAAACCTTTAATGAACTTATTAGTTATATGACTAGATGTTGTTTTGCAAAATTTGAATAGATTTCATCGAATAATTTGGAAGTTATATCATGTGACTATACGGTCACACTATGTGAAAACGAATACAGAAGATGCGAAAATCTGATAGAAGAATATTTCATGTAAACTATATGTAAATAACTATTTCATATGATTGAAATATACATTCATATTAATCAATATAAGTGTTTACTTCACTGTTTGTTACATAAATATGAATTTGCTGTGATAGGAAATAAAATAGGACACAAAAAATCCTACATTGCATTTATCACATTCTGTACGTATAACACTATAGTATCAGTATAGTTATCGCAGAAAATGAAGTCCACTTGGGAAGAAAATCAATTTGGTTTATTGTCAGGATGTTATGGGTACACTATATCGTGTTACACAAATTACATAACAATGTCTGGACGATATTGCTTTTGACTAATAGCATTCCATATCAGGTAGAAAAATTACAAAAAATATATATCATTTACAATTCAAGTAAATAAGTACCAGCACCATCTCTTGACATGAATACCTACACGTATTATATGTATGTATGTTCATCTGATCTGTTACTCCCATAAATATTTCATAAACATAAATAGAATCAAGTATTGTAACATACATTTGACTTTTATTCCTTCGTCACCGTTTGACAGTATTAGGGTTTTGTGATGGTGGATTAGTTGATAACATTGTTACCACAGAAGTATCCTTCCAGCATGTCAAGAAAACATTTCAGAAGCCCATAAAAGTTTCATGGCTCCCCGAGACTTATTTACCATTTATTTAGAATCCAATATATAGTAATCTTTTGAAAAACGATTAGATTCTATTGTTCCTACACAAAAATATCCTCGATAATTCACATCTAGCTAAAATGGTAACAAAGTGAAGAAGTTATCACAATACAGTGGTAGTCATTAGGTTCAATATATGTCATCATCGTCACTCTCATCTAAGAAAGTCAAAAATTTCGTTCACATTACAGTTCAGAATATGGGTAAAATGTATCCATTTAGTACTAGTGTGACCTTATGGTAACACGTGAAAAATGATATATTAAAAAAAGGCTAATTATTTTCACATCATTTGTATGAAAATAATTATAGTCACTGAGTGTATCTTTGATATGCAAGTCCCAAAAACAGTAAAAATATAACCAAACCAGAGATAAGCATACCATTTTCGTGCTGCCATTTTATAACTTCTAAAACTTTTATAACTTTTATAACTTCTAATTTATTTGCATTATTTAAAATTTACTGATCGTGTGATCATATGGTCACACTATAATAGAATTACGGTTAAGGTGACTCCGTTTCCCTGTACATAAATTCACTATACTTGCATGGTGTGTTTTGCTTCCAAGCAATAGCAGCTAACAATGCAAACTCAGCAGCCAGACGGAAGTTCACCGTATCACCACAGCAGTTCAGTGTGGAACAGTTATTGTGCCTCCAACAGAGTTTGCCAGAAAATCTAATTCAAACATCTTAGCTAACATCATCTAACAATAACTGAAATAATAATTAACACTTTAAATTGATATGGTTTCAGTGAGGCGATAATTTTATTAAGCAATCTATTCGAAAACATTAACTATAAATATAAATAAAAAACGTAACACAATCAAAATTCAACGCTTCAACAATAGGAAATAAAAACAGTACGAATTTAATTAGTGATTTTTCATTCATTGAAGTTTCATTCTGTGTTATTATTAGTGATTTTGATTATCATTGTATCGAGGCAGTTGATGGTGAGAATGTAGAAAATATTAAAAGGAAATAAATTGTCGATTTGGGCCTTGTGGAATTTCCAGTACTTATTGGAAGGAAATCAATTATTTATTTATATGAAATTGCCTTATATGGGTTATAAAGGAAAACGGAAATAAAATAAGATTGTTTTCTCAATTTAATTTTTCCGATTGTGATACTAATTTACAACGACGCTATTATCCTATCCTTCATATAAATATGATAAAAAATAATTCAAATGATTGGCAGCAAATAAAAATAAATATAAATAACTTCTCTAAAACATGTTATTTTAAAATAAATAATTCCGGTTATAAATCTCTTGAGAGTTGAGCTGCAGATTGGGCTGCTATGTTCATAACTAGATATGGGATTGATAAATTCATCAATGCTGTTAAAATTCTAAAAAGTGCCATAGAGGCACTTTTTAGAATTTTAACAGCATTTTATGATATGAACTAAAATACTATTTTCTGGATTTGATTGAACGGAAATGTGAAATCTCCTAAAAATATCAAATTTTTGATTAGATTTCCCATACGCACAAATCAAATTAGCCATACAGTATCCATCATTCCATGCAATGGTGAGATTATATATATGATTTTATTCCTAATGTCATAATTCTAAATCTGTATTAATTATATTTGAAGCTGTAAATATTTGTATTGTAATTTTGTAAATTCAATAGAGTAAATTTTAATTTTTATTGTACATTAACTGTAACTAAAGCAGATTATTACACTAGGATGTAAAAAGAACTTTTCTAAAGCTGTACCTTAAGATACGAATATTTAATATTCTAAGAATTGCACAATGATTTAGTAGACAAATATTTATGTATATAATCATAATTTAAAAGCTACATACTTGTTTTGTCGCGATATTAAAGTATAAAAGTTTATTTTGTGTGCCTAATACCACAGTTAATTTTGAAGTGAACAAGAGAGCATGTAGTATATTTCTGAATGGTTCTATCGAAAAGGTAATAGATCATTCTTTTGATCGATTTTCTATCATCTATTTTCCAATCATCTATACCTATAGAGGAATGAAATATTATATCACGAGTATTTTTCGGGTCAGTTTAGCAAAGAAGGAAGAGAGAATATGAAAGATGACAGCTTCTATTTTCTCAGAGTGAAATAATTGATTTCAACCTTCAGACGTAACTTCAGACTAAAAGAATACTATCAGGTACATAGGTATTTTACCGCGTACTATCAGGTACATAGGTAGATACTGTGTAGTATCAGTTACACATAGCTATAGGTATATACTATGTACCATCATGTTCAGAGGTATTCATTATGTACTATCAGGTGCATAAGTACAATGTATATAGTATGTGCTCTCAGATACTTATCGTATATCATACACTTCAAAGTGTTATCTAATGCTATATATAAATATATGTAATCTTGGATATTATGATGTGAAAATGCAAGGGATATGTAAAAAAATTTGTGCATTATAATCTTTGAACATATAATAAGCATTTTAAGTTTGATTGAATGTGTTTTGTCTAAACTGGTAATAATTTAACCATATAAAAATGGCAGACCTTTTGGACTATCAGAGAGGCCAGGCCAAATTGTTGGTGCTGTCTTTGTGTTTTGCGTTTCATAAGGCACTGTCTCAAAAGTAATGAATTCTTTCGAAAACGATGGAAAAATGTCATCGGCAAATCACAGGTCTGGCTCACATTCAAGGTTTTTGAGAAAAACCATCAGACACTAAATAGAATTGCTAGAGCAAATCGCAAGACCACAGCTCCTAAAATAACGGCAGAGACGAATACATCTGTCCGTCCTACTTACTAAAACTGTTCTTCGAGAACTGCACAAATATGGATTCCACGAAAGAGCTGCAATGTGTTTCTATTCTTTCTTTTGTTGAACAACTTTATACGCTTCGTCTGTGTTATTTATCTGTGCTTATATTTATCTGGATTTTCCAATTTTCCAACTACGTTAGTCATAAAATCGATAAAATATTTATTAATCCTTAAATTTTGATTTATAATGAAAGATGTTTGCACCTCCAATAATAATTCAGCAATTAAATATATGTACCATAAATTTTATTATTAACTTTTTGAGACAAAATTTTATCTGAGAATTGCTATTAATAAACATATATTTTTTTAGTATTGAGGTATGAACTTTTTGTCTACTTTTTCTTATATATATTTTGATAAAATTACTGCAAGATGGAAATAAAAGATATATATAGAGAAAGTTCATTTGTATCAAATTTATCGGACATGCCAATTTGGTTAGGAATCAGTACTTGTGTCGTCAAAATAGACTACTGTGATTGATAAATGTTGCATTGTTTTCATTAGCAGAAAAAAAATATTTACACTCATATCTAAGAATATTTTTAAACTTCACCTATATTATAGAACACGTTCTGTTATAGTTTACAAATCTTCTCAGAATCAACCATAATATATAAGACACTGGAAGATTCCCTCAGTTACTCTTTACTAAAGTGGTTGCCTTCCGAACTTTCAAAAAGTCTTAAGATTGAAATTTTTTTTGCCATATTCTGAATATGGTATTGGGCGATGAATATAATATATTTTAGGTGAATATGGCTCCAACATTATTTTAAATAACACTCGTTTAAAAATAATTATTTGAAAGCAGGTGCCAGTAATGAAAATCGAAGATCACTGCATGTACATTAGGGTTTGAAGCTTCATAAATTATTTTTTATCCAATATGGACAAAAAGAGGATCCATGGACCATACAATATTATTTATTGAAATAAATTTTAACAGTTTAGCAACACAAATATTCAATCTGCAATCTGATAAAAAAGCTAAAAGCTAAATAGTAAAGAGAAAAACTAAATCTGAGACTGAAAAACTTTCACAATTGCACATCATCTCCAAAATTAGTTTCGTGTGAACGACCGAACTTAATAGATTCAGGATGCCAGCAGTTTGTTTTCAATATTTTTCAGGAAAAGCAGATAAGTCTTGTTACTATTTAAAATATTTAATTGGAAAATTCGAAGATTAATTCAATTTATAGTAAAGATTTTCATGATTTGTTACTTTAAAAGTTATCAAACTTCTTCAGCATTTTCCACCATTTTCTGATCAAACTTCGAGAATTCACTTGTTGGTACAGTTTCCTAAATTCTCAATGAGCCAATATAAATGTCAACTTGGAGAATAATGATGAAAGTTTAACAAACAATCCTTCCAGAAGAAAATATATGTTCTTAAGTGATGAATTCATATATGAAACTGTCATAAGGATAAATGATCAATAAAGTAATCATTTTGTTGCTGATATAACTGAACTTATAATGCTTTGTCATAATTAAACTACAGCTGCAGCCTACAGGTTGGGCCATAAATTTTCCTTTTCTAAACCATTGTTTAGAATACACATTTTAATACACGTTTTCCACAAAACAAGTGAGATTATGTACATTCTAAACATTACATAAATAAAAAATTTGTCCAATATGAAAAGTTTAGTTTTCTTATGAATGGAATCTTAAGGCCCACCCTTTATATGCCAGAATAAATTAAATTAAGGATTTCCCAACCTATCTCTTAATTAAAGTAAAATAAAAAAATTCCATTAAATTTCAATTATTTATTTGTATATTATAACAATACATTCAATTTAGGCCTCAGAAATAATGAAATGAGTCATGTCTGTACTGAGGTAGATCATGTTAAATACTTATTCGACCTACCATTTACCATAGATTTTATCATGATGGATCATAAGGAGTTTAACCAATTGAACGCCTATATTAAGTTGGAGATAGATACAAGAAAATGAAATTATATTAATTTATTCATTACTGATTGAATAGCAATATTAAGATACCTAGTTCGGAAATGAATTTATAAATATTAAAAATGGGATTTTGTCGAAACACTAAAATGACTAAATTCAGAATCCAGCTTCTTAAGTAATTAAATGACAATTGCTGATAAAACATATCAATTACATGCAATCTATAACTCTCTGTCGATACAGAGGTTGTATTATCATCCTTTGTTATGTATTCAACTTTTGATTTTCTTTCGATGAATGGGATTAGTACTTCTCATGGCCTTATTAATACTTCTTATGGCTTTGATATTACATGATCTACAATTTGTCACTGATTATTCACTTCATATAATAGATAGAAGAAAGGAAAATAAACAAAATACGTCATATAACGTTTCTGAAGCGTTAATTAATCTGTTACCCACGTGATGTGGTGGGACATAGTGCACACTCACTGTACAGTCTGCTACATGAGTACATTATATACAGTATGTGCCACAAAAATGTTTCCGCTTTTTCGAATGCTTATAAATCGTTAACCAATAGACGAAAAAACTGTTTCTTGATCTATTTTTCACTGCCTCTTATTGTACTATTAACTGAAAAAATTATTTCTAACGAATGGACATAATTTAAGAACAGGTAAGCAAAGAGTGAGGGTGACTATTTTTGTCATTGCGCGAAGGTTATTCTTAGAGCTAACTCTGTGCTTTTACTTACTAAAAGGCAGTGAATAAAAGGAAAAAAATTATAATGGTAGACATTATAATACAGGGTGCTTACACTTCTTCCTTGGAAACTATTTGGAAATAGAACAACTTTAGTGACATTTTGATCTCATCGAAGTTTTCACTCTGAATATTCGTTCTTCGCTTGTTCATTGCATGGTTAGGATCACTCTTCACACTTGCATTTTTAACACTGCGGAAAAAAGCTCTTCTTAAAATGTGTTCACACTTGCATTTTTTTTATCGATGATGGAAAAATCACATTCAATTTTTCCTTCAACGATGAAAAAATGCATGTGTGAACACATTTTAGGAAGAGCTTTTTTCCGCGCTGTTAAAAATGCAAGTGTGAAGCGAGCCTTAACCATGCAATGAACATGCGAAGAACGAATATTCATAGTGAAAACTTCGATGAGATCAAAATGTCACTAAAGTTGTTCTATTTCTGAGGAAGTGTAAGCACCCTGTATTAAAATGTCAACCATTATAAAAAAAAACTTTTATTCACTGCCTTTTAGTAAGTAAAATCACAGAGTTAGCTCTAAGAATGACCTTCGCGCAATGACAAAAATAGTCACCCTCACTCTTTGCTTACCTGTTCTTAAACTATTTCCATCAGTTATAAATAGTTTTTACTAGTTAATAGTACAATAAGAGGCGGAGAAAAAGAGACCAAGATACAGTTTTTTCGTCCATTGGTTAACGATTTATAAGTATTTGAAAATGAGGAAACATTTTTGTGGCCCATACTGTATGTACTATGCATACATATATAGTATAAGCTTAAAGAGTTGTATCATAATATATATAAAGACCAAAATATTGAAGACAAGATTTTCGTTTACAATATTCCAAATCTTGTGTACAATTCTGGTATATAATTTGGAATGTTATCAATTATGATTTAAACCTCTACTAAATCTAGACAGATTCAAGGAAAGATAAGTTGTGGTTAATACAAAATCAGTGATGTTACAATTGTTGTGTGTTTCAATTGCTTTGTATTTTAGGTTTTGTTCTTTTTGTTAGAGGTCATACTTATTCCAGGTTACTCACTTTGTTTCTATTTTTGACAAAAAACAGGTTGCTCTTAAAGCTAAGGCTTAATTGGGCCATATAGACGCTTTATAAGCAATTTTTTTGGTATAGTTCTAGCTGGTCCCAGTCCTGAAATTAATATAAAGGATGCTTTATAAAGTAGATAAATATTCTTGCTGCAGATGATATCCTTATAGGGATTTAAACATTAGAGAAAATGCTAACAGCATAACAACGATTAGAGAAACTGATTTCAGGATTCGAAAATAATGATCAATTGAATTCACCACATTAAATTCTCTATAATGAAACATATTATTGTGAATCATTAGATGTAAGATATAACCCCAGTTCTTTAACACATCGGTCATATATACTCAATTACAATAGTACAATATATGTGTGTTTGTTAGTTAATAGATAAATGGAAGTGATCTCACATTATAAAGCATCAAAAGCATTCATTTTTCTTATCTGTTTCTTACAGAGGAAACAAAAACCTCAGAAGAAAGACTTCACACCGTCACAAAGCACTCTGAGAAAATGTAGTGTCTAAACTTTATAAAAGATTTACGATACTATCTGTCCATTGTCAAATTTACTATGTGTTTGTCTGCCAACGGAAAGAAAAAGACGTGAAATTCTGACAGATAAAAAAATGAAAAAGTATTCTCTTAGAATTCTTTTTAGTTCTAACTATTGTACCAAATCATGCTGTGAATACGACTCCATCTTCTGAATTTAATCTTTAGAACCACCTCTTTTTTTGGTTTTAATTAAAGGACAATATTTTTCCATAAAAGAAAACAAGAAAAATAATATCTTTTGCGTCAAATACTCACCTAATATATACACCAATGATATCATTGTCATTATTTTGTAAATTATTCAATTAAGTGGGCTTGGTATTTAACAATATTCATTTGAATATGCTACCAATGAAAAAAATATATATGTTTTATGAAATGTTGTATAGTATCATTATTATTTTTTTCAAATAATAGAAAAAAGACATAAGTAGTATCTAGTTTTTTGTAGAAGTTTTTATCATATAAATCAGTATTCAATTCTCAAATGATTATTTGCTAAGCTAAAAAGCTTTATAACTTTGAATTTGATTATGAAAAGCTAAATACTCGAATATATTTTTTCAAATTACATCGCTGGCTATTTGTTGAGACTTTAGAGTAATAATTGTGTGAGTCAGTCCTTCAGTGTCTGCCACAGACAGTTTATTGCTATCATTCCAATTCGAATGATGAATTTCGAATGATAGAGTTATGAAACATTGGGAAATGACAATATATTGCCATTTCTATACTATCATTTTTTTGCCAAATTTAACAGTACAATCATTCTTTTAATAAAGTCACCTAAATAGTTAATACAAATTAAAGAAAATTTAAAATAAAGAAAAGGAAAAATAATAAGTTATTAACCCAAAATAGTTACGTTTAAATAGTCAACTTAAAGGTAAATTAACAGTTCCTAAATTTGACATTTTCGTATCCCTTCCTCATTTGGGTGATTCAAGCATTAAATGTAAAAAAGACCTCAATTCATTACTTAACAAATTTTATCCTCAAGTTAAACTAAATTTTGTTTTCAAAAATACAACCACTATCGGTTCATTTTTCCCTTATAAAGATAAAATCCCACCTTTACTGTCATCTAGCTGGTCTCATTTATAAATACTCAAGTGGACAGTGCCAGTCCACTTCCATTGGTGAGACCATGATGCAGTTAAAGGTGAGAATTTCTCAACATAACATATAACCCCTATAGCTCCCCACCTTTCAGTTCAATTCGTAACCATTCTTTCGATTTTAATCACCCAATTAAAGAAGAATATTTCAAAATGTTGCAAACTACTAACCAGTGTGATATTCGTACATTAGAATTAACAGTCTCCTACGCTTAATGAACAAGCGAGTTCTTCCAATTTAACTATTTTGGGTTGATAACTTATTATTTTTCCTTTTCTTTATTTTAAATTTTCTTCAATTTGTATTAACTATTTAGGCGACTTTATTAATTTCGGTATCCAAAATACTTCTTATTTCTATATATTTCTTTAAAATCATTCTTTTCTGATGCACAATTAATGTTTGTCATTTCAAGCCGGTTAGTAAAAATTCAACGCTCAAAGTTTGTATTATATTAATTATAAATACATTTACTTTTATTTTTTCAAATCTTTTAATAACGTTTAATATATGAGCAAACTATTGGCACAGTATTTGTTCACTATATTGCCCCGAATATTTTGTTAACAGCAATTCATTACAGGTAAAATGTATACAAAGTTAAATATATAAACAATAATTCTTGTTATTCAAGAGACTGCAATTTAAAATTTGTTTTTATATGAAAAATAGAATATAGAATTCCCCCCCCCCCCCGTATTTCATCTAAATTATTCTGAAAATTAATAAACTCAAATTTCAGTACCATAAAGTGGAAGTGCTTGAATTAACCTAATTTGAAATGTTTCGACACTTTTTAATTTTCTGTTTTTGATGCTTTCATGAGGTTTGCAGAAGTCTCGAGATGTCATAAATACCGATTATAGCGCCCTCATTGTGAGAGATTTACGACTGTGGAAAGTTCCACAAAGGAGAAGCTAATATGACTCCAAAAGCTACCACACTGATGTTAGACTTTAGCACTAAAAACACAAATAATTGTAAGTACACATAGTTTTCAATCACTCGACTTGTCAAGTCTTATAATAATATCTTTCATCAAATTTCATAACTGATTTAAAGTCATTTCTGCTTCTTGTTTTCATCAACCAAAATATAATGTACAATATGATCATATAAAGATACTAAAGTAATTGTTAACAAAATGTTTCCTTCAAACTTTAGGGAATTAAACTTACAAAATTTCCCCATCCACTTCCATCCTAATTAGATGGCATCTTATATAGGAAGGAGTTCTATACTGGCAATATACTGGAATATGAATTATAAGGATAAAAATCTCTTCATATACTATTATTATTTATGATCTACAAAAACTTCTACTATCACAATCATACAATGAATATATTGAGCTGGAGTTTGTTATAAGTCTAATATTTCCCTTTTCTGAAATTATATTTCACTTTCCAACTAATTCACAAGCAACTAATCACACAAGTTAAATCTAATCCAGGAACATTTCTAAAATTTCAGTAAGTAGGAAAGACTGTCGGAAATTGGATAAGACGGGAATGAACATCCCCCCATTTCTGTTTCAAATCTCCAAAAGATGTCCTAATCCTCACCTTAAAATACCATCTTAAATTTCCGGTGCATTGCACTTTCGGCAAATCAATTCGCGTTTCGTTTTTTATTGTAAGACTGTGGGATCATTTCTGTTTCCATGTAGATAATTTGATGTTTCGAAATAATTGCCATTGCAGTGAATTGTATTTTCTTAATGGAGAATTCAACTGAACGAAATTATTCGTGATATTTCAAGTTTTGTATAATCTTAGTAAACGTTAACTTCTTCTAAGGTTCAAATTGAGATATCGAATGAGAATTTATTATTTGCATGAAGCTATCATCCTTAATTCATTTTATCCGATGTTATATCGCTGTCTGGGATCGACTTTCCTTATCACAGCGTATATTTTATTCCCAACATAAAAGAGGCTCAACTGCGGAGACCGGACAGTGATTTAGTAAACTGTAGCAGGCATTTAGTGGTGATTGTATCACAGTTTCATTTTGAGTTTTGTTTGTAATGCAGACAGTTTGTAACACTCGTTTATTTTACTTTTAATATAATCGTTTCAAGAATAACTTTAATTCTTGTTTTTTCATTTTGTAGACGAGAGAGCTTACTTTTACACAATTTATTATTTTTACAACCAATCAGGATTGAGATGAATTATTATTCCTCTTCTAATCACATGTGATATATACATATATTTATATTACATTTTTTTCAATGAAAAGCCTTCAATTAACTAATGCTATCATATGACTCAATAGAATAAAAAATAGAGAACATATTTCAATATAAATGATCGGATTTGATACCGATCATAATTCAGAACTTACGCAGTAAAACAAGAAATTAACCCTATAAAACGGGTGCACTTTTTGTGTTATAAGAACACTAAATAACTTATTCTTAACATGAAATAATTTTATATTGCATCGGAACATAATTCAGGCATGAAAGGATTAATCAAACAAAAGAAAACTCTAGTTGGCGTAATTAAGTAATTTAATTGAGCGTTTAAAAAATTTATGGTTCTATTTTATTCATGTGTCATGAGTTTGGTTGCATTTCAGTAATGTCTCATTAGGCCATTAAGAAAATCAATTCTTCCATTCATTCAAAAACTACTCAACTCATCCAAGATCTTTAATCTGCCCGAAAATATCCAACTTCTATGTTTCTAATTTATAAAGGGGAGCGTTTGGAACTATATACTGTAGTTTTTTTTCAATAAAGTTGTATTCTTGTAAACGTCAGGCTCCGTGCATGCGTTAGTCACTTTAGTATGTCATCGTACGTTGCAACTGATTTTTTAGCAATTCTATGAACCTTAATTTCTTAATCGGTTACAAGTTATAAAATGAAGTTTGAATAAAATTTACACAGAGCTTTCAAAACAAAACGTGAAATCAAACTCTTCAAATCCAGACTTCCAAACATTGAGTGCGACGAGACGGTATTTCAAGACGCAACGGATGTTTTGAACATGCATTTAGTACAACATTTCTCTTCAGATTTTCTCAATAATTGCTACCATCGTATTACGATTTGAAATAAAATATAAATGAGATAAAGAAACTCAAATGATGGTGACTTTAAGTTGAGCAACTCAGGCGGTTTTAAGTAGATCTAGCAAATAAATTCTATTTCCACTCAGATTAAATGTTGTGAGATCGCAGGAAAATGGTCTTATCCACTGAAGGAAATAAGATAGATGTTCTAGATCTCATTTTGTAATTGGGTGTCTTCAATTATATGCTTCCCCAGGGGCTTCATCCTGAAGCTGTCTGTGGTGAATTGAAGATAAGGATAGTGGCATCCCTTCGGCCCCGAACTGTTGTAATTTGGATTATGAATTGTTTTTTATTCTTAATATTTACCATAATTATCTTATTTTTTTTCTACAACTACGGGGTCATAGATTTCATGTTAGACAGACTTACGGGGTTCATTTACTATCACTTCTTCATTTCACTCTATCATCCGCATGAGCGCAGCCACTGGTGCTTGTTTCCCTTTTCATAACATTCCTTGGTAAGTGTCTGCATTCACTGAGTAGCTTTTCTGCATCCATTAACATTGTCACTGACGGTGGTAAGTGAATTTGTTTATGGAGACAATTTGTTTTCTGAGAGTTTCTTCTGACCTTTGTATTTAATTACCTCTTGATGTCAGTGATATGGCCAACGATACCGCCGAAGCAGACGCTAATACTCTACTAAAATAACAAGTATTAATAACATGCGGAGTAACTACCTAGTCGGAAAATATATACTCAGTAGGTCGTCTACATTATTGTCAATTGCATTGAATATCGCTCGTATCGTATCGTAAAATATTATCAAAACTTAAGGCTCTATCGTAGGAATTATTATTTGTCTTAAATATCCGACTAAAGACGATACGACTTATAAAAGTGTTTTATATTTATAATTAATTACGGCTGAGTTTTCATCGAATCATTTAATTATTGATGTAGATAGATGAACTTTCTATCACTATTTTTTAATGTGGATATATACATATAAATTCGACGCCTGATTTGTATCCGGCATCGAATTACCATTTACCACTCGGTATATACCATGCACCTTCAATTGGATAACTACATATAGAGCTTATGTAAGGTCAATTAGGTTCAGTTTGATGAAATAATATTGATTTCAAGGCAATTAATATGACACTTACAATTACAATCTTTGTAGAATGGTTTAAACATCTACAGTAATTTTCAGTTAGAGCTAAAATCTACCTTTAGTCATCAAATTTTGAAGAAAAATACTTTCCAGTTTTAACTTCAAATTCTAGCTAAAACCTTACTCGAATTATCAAATTTTGAAAACGTACCATCTTTGCAGCAGCCAATGACCATAGCTCTCTGTGCCGAATATCAGCTGCGATGGCTTGCTCTTTGGCTCTAAATTAGAAGGTGTTTAATTACAAGGCTGATAGCAGAGGATTCAGTCCCGATAAAGTGATAGCTCAGCTCTAATAGATTCTGCAGAACACTTTGTTTGTTCTAATGAAGAACATCCTAAAGGAGGCGGATTTTCTCTTCGTATATTTGTAGATTTGAAATGTTCTGAGGATTTGATTCATGAGATTTAATAAAAATCAGTTCTCATTTAGAATGAGATTCTGAAGATATTGTAAATAATTTCATTTCAAATTATGGTTGTAATACTAAAAAATGAATGAGTTAAAAAATGATAAAAACTATAAATCTTGTTTCCAATCAGCTCCATTTCTGTAATATAATGAAATAATATTCAATAATAATTCGTTTTATAATGAAATTGAAATATAAGATTGATGACTAAATTGAATTAATATCCTTTCATTTTGAGATAATCCTGATGATCTGAAATACAATTGGATATCTTCGATAATATTTATAAAGGAAATAGGGTAAAGAAACTATCTAACGTATGCGGTACTTTTATTCAATATATCTATGAAGGACACAAGGAAAATCCCCAAAATAGTAAATATGTTGTTCATTAAGCTTTCCGATTGATATTAGTATCTTATGGCTAGTATCAATTTCAGAATCATTAAAATATGTTTACATACAAGTTTTACTTTTGACATTTCATTAAATTCATTTAGGAAGATTTGCCCTGTGATTGAAAAAATAGTTTAAGAACTAAATGTTCATTTCTTATTTCCATAATTCAGTAAATAATCCAATTAAAGTCTATCAATTACACAGAAAATTAAAGGGGGTAATGTGCGGCACAATATATGGCTTAGATGTAACGTGCTCAGAAAGTGAGGGAGAATACGGTACAAGGGAAAGGTCTGATCACAGTATGTTAAAATACTAACAATTGTTTTAAGGCAAAAGAGGTTTAAAACTTAGGCCTAAGAGTGTGGTATCACCAAATCAAACAGATAGGCCTACTTTGAATAAAATACATAGGAATATAGAAACAAACAATTTAGTTAGATGGTATGAACGGTTTTTTGAGAGGGTTGATTAGACACGTGAAGTTAGCAATTATAGAATTTCAAAACCCTTGAGAAAACATTTTATTTCTGAGCTTTGCGCAGGAATAAATCCGCAGTTATTAACATATTTGAATTATAGTTTATAATAATAAGAGTAGTTCAACAATAATAATGTTATATTACATAGCTAGTATTATATCAAATGATAGAGAGATTTGACTCTCATTTTAGGGGACATATCATCAAAAATTTATTTTTTCGCCACTAAACTACAACTACATTCCTAAACTGGTGTTCTAGAGGGATAATCTCTGCTAACAGAGTCACAGGATGTAAACTCTCTTGTGGAACATGTTTGCAAGCTACAAAGATTGATTTAGGGTGGCATCAACTGTGTACCTTACATGGGACAGAGCATGCAGCTTGTTATCTATCACATACAGGGTGGACCCAAAAATGAAACCCAACTTTGAATCGATGTATCTAAAAATAACTGTTAACTCCTTGATTTAAAAAAAAAACATTGTGTTTGTCTACTTCCTTTACATAAATAGTGAAAATTTGAAAAAAAATACATTTATAGATTTCTTTCATTTCTTGCTGAATATAATTCAATCTTAGTTCTCATAGCTGCCATAACTCTTTTTACTAATGAGGGTTTTCTGCAAGTAAATTCACTTCACTCGTGATTCTCTCCTTCAAGACGTCTGAGTTTCAGGCGGATTAGAGTACAGTTTACTCTTCAAACGCCCCCAAAAGAAAATATCAGATGGTGTCATGTCCATTGATCTTGGTGGTCACTCATTTGCACAGATTAGTGCATAATGCGATTGTTGAACACATCAGATAGCAAATGTCGCACAGAAATCGTTAGGTAGCGATGAGAACAAGGATTGAATTATGATCCGAAATAAAAGGAGGGAATGTGCAGGGAGTTGGTAGGTAGTAAGGAAGGAATTTAGATTAATATTTATTTTATAATGGGTTGGAAATGACTGGCATGTTATATATATGTAATGGATTATCGTGTTTTTTCTCTAATAAGAAAAAAATCCTCGTAATTTTATGTTTGTTCGCAACCATACTTTTTGACACTGTTTACTATAATCACTATATAATCAATATCGATAATTAAATGTATTTCTTTAAATTTTTCACTAACTATGTTAAAGAAGGTGCTAGGAAAATTGCCACTGGGAAAATTGCCACTGGGAAGATTGCCACCGGGAAAACTGCCACTGGGAAAACTGCCACTGTGAGAAAACTGCCACTGGGAAAATTGCCACTGTGGGAAAACTGCCACTGTGGGAAGATTGCCACCCGGAAATTTGTCACTGAGGAAAATTGCCACTGTGGGAAGATTGCCACTCGGTAAATTGCCACTATACATATATAAATTCATACTTATTTTTTTCGAAAATCACAAAAATCATACGTTGATTAGAATTTAATATAAAATACTTTTTAGAATGTGTATATCTCATTTTGACAAGTTATACGTACGATCTAAGTGAATTCTTCCGTCGGTGGGTGTTACTTTGTTGATACGCAATTAATCTTTGTCTCTATGTTCTAAATTGTTCTATTTAGACTTTTGAGCATTTAAAGGTTCTCCACTCTACTAGTTTGTCGCCCAGTTATTTTCTCTCATTCACAAGTGCAATAAAATGTAATTAGTATCTTCATAATGTTAAGTCTTGTATTGAGAATGGACCACAAAAAAAGGAATCTCGAATTATTCTGCTTATAACTTTGGAATAAATCGTTATTTTAATTCTTTTTGTATTTAATTCAGAACTATCTTTAATCACTTTGACAAATGACTTCAAATTGGTAATATTTTTCTTTTTTCATCTTTATGTTGTAAAACAGGAGTATAAAGGATAGTTACACAAAACTGAAATCCAGGAAAGAGTTATACAAAAGCTTAAAACTATTGTTTCCTATTTTATAATAACAATATTATTATAACATAACTGTGAGAGAATTAAAATTTTACGTCATTTGCTAGACTGTATAGTGATGAGAAATTCTTTTTTGAACTTAATGCAATAAAAGGAATAGAACTATATTAATTTATTTGAAAGTAACAATCAGTTAAATTCGTGTGTAGGTTTTTGTGGTCCATACTGTAGTGTCCCGTTATATATTTTTTTGTTCGATCCATTGATCTGGTTACAGATTATTTATTTTTACGATTAAATAGTTAAGCTAGTAGCTTTCATTATGTAACTGAAGGGTGTTCTATCCAATTCTTAGTTTCTCTTTCCTATATCAGTAAATGTAGATGTCTTGGATTGTGTCCCTCTCTCAATCATTTAATAATACGATAAATAGATACGTGAGATTCGAATATTTCTCTATTCAGTTCGGTATTTTTTTTATAGTCTAAAATATTTTTTTTAGTTTGTCACTTTGAAAATTTTCTTTACATAAATTTCGAATACTTTTGTATTCAGTTCGGAATTTTCTTATAGAGTATAATTTTATTTTAGTTGGTTAATATATTGTTAATATATTTTATAGTGGCAATTTTCCACAGTGGCATTTTTCCGGGTGGCAGTTTTCCCACAGTAGAAATTTTCCCACAGTTGCAATTTTCCCAGTGGCAATCTTCCCACTGGCAATTTTACCAAAGTGGTAGTTTTCCCAGTAGCAATTTTCCGTGAACGGTTAAAGAAGCAGACAAACACAATGATATTATTTAAAAAATCCGGAAGTTAGTATTTTATGAGATATACCGATTCAAAATTGAATATAGAGTATACGTACTGTATACTTAATATCAAAACAAATACATTTATCATTTACCATATGATGACCTCAGTAGATGGAATTGTAATTTTGATCGATAATTTGTTTTTTGACATTTTATTAATGATCTTCAAATAAATTTAATTCCAGCTCGATCTTCAAGGAGTATTCCTATGTTAATGACTCCCCAACATTCCATTGTTATAACCAGCACATATCATATCGGATCTGCGTTCATTTAAATGTAAATCGTCTTCGAAGTTATCAGACTTATGAACGCGTGAACGAACTTTTACTTCCCTGACTGGAATTACGGTGTCATTTATTCTTCGACAGAATTATGACATAATTCTCCCTTTGCCGGAGACAATGTCAGGAATGGAAGAAATATTCTATAACTTCGAGTAGAAATATATGACCAATTTGCTAAGTAATCCCCTACTTTGTAAAATAAATAGCGGTGTGTTGCAACTGTGCTGTTAAATTCTTGCCAATTAGCATCTCCCTAATCTTTTGAGTCAGTTTTAGGTAGGAATAAAGTTAGAGGAGTTGACGTGAGGAGGTCTGGTGTTGGTAGATAAAGCAAATACAGCTATTTTGAATCTCTTGTTCTCTTCAGACATTGCTTCTAATTTGGGAATGGGACTCTTCTTTATCAGACAGTTTTAATCTACAGGTAAAGAAGAAGAAACGAATTTAGCACTATCAATAATAATTAAATATTAAGAAAAACTGAATTAAATTGGTATGAAATAAATTAATTATTGTTATTCATTATAAGAACAATGAAGAAATTAACCAAATTCTTTTAGGAGAATATATTATTGCAACTAACAAATTGAAATAAAAATTTATTGAAAAGAGAACATATGGGAATTTTTTCACTTCAAAAGTCCTCTCCATCCTATTTTTTTAATTCTCTATTCATTGGAGCTAAGGTTACTGATTACAAAACTGAAATTATTTCAAATTTGGTTCATAATTTTTATCATAAAATATGTAATTTAAGTTATTCTTGTGATTTCAATTCTAACCTCAGAATTTCAAGCAAAGAAAAAGTATCCATTGAATTTTGAAAAATTCAAAATTATAATAAAGCTTTTAGACATATTATAAATGGCTTCCTATACCCCTATCTAAATACCTTTAACTTAAAAAAAAAACATTATGTACCGAAAAGTAAACCTATATACCTAATTACGAATAAATTAGCAATAACACGTGATAAGTTAGACTGCAACCTTGTTCTTCTATTGAATCTTAGAAAGAGTGGAAGTTGAATGTGAATATTTCTTATATGAATATAATATTTATTAACATAATACTTGATCGATTTCTTTTCCATTACATGTTATATATAACCTTAGCTCTACATATTTAAAGCAATAGCAGATTTTTTTTAATTTAGTGGAGAGGACCTATAATTCTCCCACAGTAAATTTCAATATAAGCAATGGGTGTTGATAGTTCCTTCGAATAAGGTCAAGAAAAGGTTTAACATCAGTATGTATAAGTATAAATATATTGCAATTAATAGAGTACCTATTTAACACTATAGAACTGCCACACTTTCAAATACCTAGGACTAGAGCAATTAAGAAGTGAAAATGACTGCTTACTATGTGTATTGTTACTATACGCGATATATTTACTTTTAATGTCATTCACTGTTAATAAATAATTGCCTATTGAATAAAGGTAGCTATTCCTCCAGTAAATAATTACTTATTGGAGAAGTAACTAGAACTGCCACGCATTAAAAAACTCGTTTTTTCATTGAGCGATGGCAAGGTTTTGTGGATGATGACAGGACAAATACACCCCCCAACCCCTGGCAAAAAAAGCCGCTGTCAAAATAAACGTGCAAAATACCCTCTGGACAAATAAAAACGTGCAATAAACCACCTGAAAAAAAAAACCGGTGCAATAAAATCTCCGTTCGATAAATAGCCCAATTCATTTTTATTATTATAATTAACATAATTCAATGAGAACAAATTACACTTACTTTCTTACAAAAATGTTATGTATTCACTATCTCTGACGAAGTTTGACTGCATGGATTTGTACCCGTTGGAGTATCCTATACTACTCTGATTCTATAGTTACACTTTGATCAACACCAAATGTTGATGTTTCTCTTGTTCCCGCTTCCAAATCCATATGGCGCCTCAACCCACTTTTGAAACAGAAATGTCTGAGATTGGTGTATCTCACTGTAGTGTAATATCTTTGGTTCACATGACTGCGCACTCGTAAAAAAATATCATTTATATCACTCATTAAAATTATCAATAAACCTATACTGCATGTTCCACCATGAATCAAAATTGATGGTAATAAAATAAAATAAAAGAATGTATGTGAATAAAACAAAGTAAGTAAATGTAATCTAATAAATGAATTAGAGATATATTCTTTATAATAAAATGACTACTGTATATATTTTTTTAGCAACTGATTCGCGCGAACAGGTGCAAAGCTCTTCGATCCCCCTAATGGCTATGCACTTTGTAAAATCTTAGTTATATTTACCTCAGATATTAACAAGACAATGTATTAATCATCTGAATATATTTATTGTATTCTAATGAGTTTTCCAGACCTTCATCCGGTCTTTGATACTTTTCAGGTATTATTTCTGACAAGGGATTAAGATGAGACGAAGAGAGTTTGAAAACTTTGTGATTAATTGTTTACCACAGCTGTTATAAATACTTCAGCTAAAGCATTAATCATGCAAGTATTCCAGCATACACAAATACTGTTCCATTCAACAATGAATGTATTTAAAATTAGCATACTTAGGTTTTAATAATAAAAAATAGCATATTTTATTCCATTTTAAGAGAACTGACCTTCATTTTTAGCCAAAATTGTTGGAAAAAAAATTTAATGTATTAGGCGATAGATCATAGATTAGCTCATTGTTTGATTGGAAGCTGCAGTGGCTATAGAGTAAAGTGTCAGAGGAGGGAAACTAGATGTCTTATTATTTGGATTATTTTGTGCAGTGCCTCCAGGTCCGGAATCCAATAAATTCTCGGTTAGTATAATAGGATGTTTAAGGTTTTAACTGTGATATTGTTTAATTTTTCTTTGATATAAAACTTTAACTTGTAATGTGTATGAGCCTATATTTTATTGTTCGTTTTAGTAGCTAAGACACATAAATTTCAGAATCAGTTGTCAAACTCTGCATATCTTTTTCCTCACCGGCTATAGCTAGAAGCAAAACTGCCCGAACAATTGCATTATTTTAACTACTTCTATAACAATATACATACATATACTCACGTCAAAACTATAACTAGAAGTTCTGATACACACAGATTAATATTAAATTTTATATCATTGCAACATGAAATCTAATTAAAAATCGGCATTATATAAATTTTACACAGTCAATCTTAAATAATAAAAAAATATTAAAATGATATAATCAATTTTTCTTATGCACATTTTCTCTATATATGATTCATTCAAAACTGATATACTAATTTCTAATAGGGTAAGAAAAAAAAGTTGACTCTTAATTTTGTATACTGTATAAAATAACTCTGAGAATACTAAATGGAAAAGAAAATGAAAGGAATTGAGAGACAAAAATGTAATTACATTTAGAAAATAAACACTCCTTCCCATTAGGCAAGCGACAAGCCAACGGTTACTTCCTTTAAGAATTTCCCATAAAATAAGGGAACATGAAATTTGAACGAGAAACAGATTGAATAGAGACTGATGATTTAAGAGGTTACCATTGATGAATGATGATGTGACCCGCGGCAAACGACTTGTGAATACGCGTGTTGAAGGCAATCTGTATCTTCAACACAGTGATAATTGGTTGAACGCGCGAACCAGTAAGAATTGTAAGTGGGCAAAGTTAGACTGAGAGAAAGAAAAGTCATTAGAATAACAAAATTATGTTAATGGTCTGACTAAACGGGTATATTATATATTTAGATCATTATATTTATAGCTTATTGGTTTAATTCTGTTCTGGCCAAGGCACTACAGTTACTGACAGTAGGCTACCAGCAAAGATATTTGACTACAATAAGATACACTATAGTGACTTATACTCTTGTAAATTGGACATTTCCAAAAATAATCTTTAATAATTGGTCTAGGTACAAGATGACAATTTAATTTGTAAAATTCTAAAACAATGGGAAATTACAAAAGTTGGATTTGAGAAATTGACATCATAAAGAGACTCTCATCACAATCAGCTGTTGTCGGATTGCCTTTTCTTTTGCTTCAGTTCATCGTCCTACTCCACCTCAGCCACTCTCGCTCTTTCCATTCTTGATCTCTTCCTCCACATATGCTCACCAAAACATTGATCTTCCTATGCCTCTTGAATTCTTCTTCTCTCCCCACCTTCGGTCTCTCCACATTTCAGGTTCTCTACCTCTCGCTTTAGGTTCTCTACCTCTCCCACTCCTCACATCTAACATCATTCTCTCCTCTTCTACTCTTCTCCTGTCTCATAGACACAGAATGTTCGTCCTCGCACAAAACCACAATCTCAACCCCCTCTCCTCTCTCATAATCCTCCTCCCTCATCTAAGTCTAGAATCTTCTGTACAGCTACAGCATGCTCCTATCCTCTAACTACGCCCTCCAGTCCACCTCCACTCTCTCCGCGATTGTCGTTCTCAATTCTCCTACTTCCATTATCATCACCTCATCCACCTAAATATGCGCTCACTCCAGGCATTTTTCAATTTCTTTCACTATCCTGTTCGACTCACTCTAATCTCTCCGATCATTCTCTTTACCAGCTCACTTCCTCCCAGCATTTTCCTCCTTAATTGATGTAGTCTTCCTCACACCTCTCTTCTCTTCATAGTTCTTATTACTATTTCATCTTTCATTCCCTCAATAATTGCATATCTGAGTGCACCCAATATCTTTTTCATAGTTTATTCTCATTTTCTCTGCAGCTACGCGATGTTCTCCTCCCAAAATCCACCTCCTCCATTTCAAAAAAAAAAAAATCTGGGCAGCACCACTGACTTCCAGTACGTCTTGTCCATCTTTACTCTGTAGCAGCTCTTTTCAATTACAGAGTAGGTAAAGTTGCGTAGCCTTCTCGCCTGTTCTATCATCTTCCTCCGTTGTCCCTCATACATTTCACGTCTCTATCCAACCATCACACCCCAATAGGCAAATACTTTATCTCCTTCACCATCTGAATTCCCTCTATCTCATCAATTATATTTCTTACATTGTATAGCAAACATTTCTCTTTCCAGAGTTCACCTCCAACCCAAACTCGCATGCTGCTTCTTACATAATTCTTATCTTTTCCCATGCTTCTTCCACTACTCCAGCCAACAGCCGTCCTTCATCTGCAAAGAACAGGCTATTTACCATCTCCTACTCTTCTCCTGATTTCTTGAATAATCTTGTATGTTAGGAGTTTGAAGAACAGTGGCGATGCTGTGCAGTTTTTCCAGTAAACATTACAATATTGGGACAACGTTATACCGATTCTGCACGAAACTCTGAGCCAACGCTGTCTCGGGGGGTATTGCCAATGGCCAGCCCAGGCCCCACCCCACGTAAACCCACCTCACTTAAGTCCACCGGCCCAGAATAGTATAACCAAGTATAACCGAATTATTGCTGGTTTTTGGCCAGTGGAAATCCGATGTTTTGTCAACATATTGGCCTAGTTCAGGCAAATGACTTATAATGCCGTCTAATTAATGCTGGCAATACTTAATGTTGCCTGTCTACGACCAGTGCTATTATCCTATTAGAGGTTACGCGCCGTACAGAACAGGTGAATTACTTCTCACAATGTACAAATACCTCTTATAAATCCAATCCAGGGGGAAACAATTTACAAGTTATCTATTCAAACTCTAATCTACATTATTTTACTTACGCTAATTTAACCAAATAATATTAATATTTAAAATTGAATAGAAAGTTTATCTTACAATCTGAATGATTATTTCAATTTAAAAAATAACTTTTTGTATTAAATATATGAATTAACTAGCTGCCAGCCTCAATTTTATGAATGAAATATATAAAGTGTTTAATTAATAATGAAGGGATATCAGTCCCATTTATACCAAATTGCCAAAAACGGCAACAAATTCAAATATATACCTCATTGAGGGTATTAATTTGGCAATTCACACTTACTTTCTCTGATTTGCTGACGACAATTGCCTGACAATTGGATCAACGGTACTAGGACAGAGTATCGAAGGACAAAGTATCTAATGACAAAGTATCGAAAATTCGATCGAATTTATAATAATGGAAAATTGATCGAATAGAAAATTGATCGAATGAAAAATTGATTAAATGGAGAAATCTTTCTTTAAAAATAACATACATTACATTAGTTATACATAACTTGAAGTATGAATTTTGTTCATTGACCGACAGTCGGGCCCAAGTCAATTGGGTCACGACAATTGGACACGCCGAAAATTGAACCGAAGACATTTGGGCCAGTGTCAATTGGGCCCCAAGACAATTGAGCCTAGTACAATTGATCCCGAAGAAATTTAGGCCCAGGGCCACTATTGATCACATTAATAAAATGGTTACAGCAGACACTATAGAGAAGCTTTACTTTGTTTTTACAGTATCAAATTAAGTTGATACCATAGACTCTGATAAAAATTGACTCGGTTACAACCCGGAGAATTTAGACTTTGCCTTTCTACATATAAAAGAACACTGCATACATAATATTTAACTTTTACTTAATGCTTCATTAAGGTTTATTTCGTCGATATGAAGGCCATTCAGAAGACATAGACAAAATCCTCTTTTCAAACCATGCGTGTGGAGTTTCTTCAACTGTGTCATGGAAGATCTGCCTCGTACCACTAAGGTTTGAAGGGTGTACAGATCGAGCGATGCACAACACAACTCAATATCGTCACCCTACTATTTTTAATTTATAGCAAGATTACGATTAGAATAAATTTAAACGTACGAATAGTGAAAATCACGATTGCACAAAAAAGTGAAGAATGTTGTAACAGTTATTTTATGTGCTCAATTGTCTTGGGGCCCAATTGTCCTGGGTCCAATTGTTTCGAGCTCAATTGTAGGTAAGCTCTTTTTTTCTTTATTGAACCAGGCTAGAGAGGCACGGCCTTAACTTTTTTATATATTTTTCTTTCTAAGCTATATGTCCATCTATTTTTGTCTTTCCATACTTTCATTTTCTATATTTTGTCTTTCCATACTTTCTTTTTCTATATTTTGTCTCTCTTTACTATATCCTTCTGTACTTTGTCTTTCGATACTTTGTCTTTCGATATTTTGTCTTTCGATATTTTGTCTTTCGATACTTTGTCTTTCGATACTTTGTCTTTCGATACTCAGTCTTTCGATACTTTGTCTTTCGATACTTTGTCTTTCGATACTTTGTCTTTCGATACTTTGTCTTTCGATATTCAGTCTTTCGATACTTTGTCTTTCGATACTTTGTCTTTCGATACTTTGTTTTTCGATACTTTGACTTTCGATATTTTGTCTTTCGATACTTTGTCTTTCGATACTCTATCTTTCAAAACTCTGTCCGCACACCGGCACATCGTTGCTCAACTATCGTTATTCCAGTGTCGCATTCCTTACATTGGCCAAGTGTACCGGCACTGGCGTTCCATTGCCAAATCGTGCCTTTACTTTGCCAACGTTAGTTCGTTAGTGCAATGATATCAGGGTTGCTTTATCCCGCTCTCCACAGGGGCGTATCAACATTAAGGTCTTTAATTAAAAAATAAATTTATGGATTAATCTTCATCCTTGAAAAAAAGTCAGCTATTTGGTTATTTTAAATTGCTTTGTAGATGCTTGCAGTGTTCCATCAGAATCGTCATTATTAAATTGCAAATTGGGAGAGCTTAAAATGCTTTAAGTCGTACAATGTCATACGGAAACCTGACATGTGTGAAGGAAGCAGCATTAAAACAGTGTGACGATAATTCATACTTTACTTAAGATATTTGAGTGGGAGGGCGCCAAAATCTTACAAATGAGAAAGTTCACAAGAGTTCGTGATCTTTTCAATGAGACTGGTTCCATCCTCAAGAAAAAGCAATAGAAAATCACCCAGTTACTCTCTATGAAAAGATTCTCAGCTGATTTCACCTATCAAAACTACGTTGTGGAGGATGGACAGACAAAAACTTCGTTTCTGTTTTTATCATTACAGTTCAGTTCAACGATTAACTGTTGTTCATAAAGCACAGAGCAGATAGTTTTGGGTGGATTCTGCAGCAGCCCTCCAACGAGAAGTTCTTTTGCCTCCATCAAAAGAACCCATCGAAATACGACGGAGTGTAGACAAATAGAAATAAAAATCCTCGATCCGGCGAGTTGTCCGGTCACCCTCAAATTGTTACAGACATTATTTGGCCCAGGCTGCGCCATTCTGCAACTAGTTCTTCATTTTGGTGAATGCAAGACGGCGCTTCACCACATTGCACGAATGCAGCTCTAGAATTTTTCAAGGAAAAGTTTCAATTTCTTTTCCTCAAATTCAGAAAACAATTTTAAGGTTGGAGATCAATTCTAATTATTAAAATGGGATAAAAATCCATTCTTCAGGAGCGAAATGGCATATATATAGTAGCTACGACTTAATGCATTTTAAATTCTCCCAATCTCAATTTAAAATGACGATTCAGGATGAACACAATAAGCATCAACAAAGCAATTAAAAAAATTTAAAAGCTGACATTTTTTCAAGTATGAGGATTAATTTGTAGATTTTTCATTAATCTGTAGACTTATTTTTGAAAAAGTCCGACCTCAAGGGGGGGGGGGCATCTGCCCCAGTTGCCCCCTCCCCTCCCCCTTGTATACGCGCCAGTCTCCACATCTATCACCACCTCACTCTCTCCAACAGCTATTATCGTCTGGTCCCCACAGTATATCTTCTTCAGTGTATTTGCTGGCACCATAAATTCCTTCAGCACCTCAAACAACTTCTCACTTCTCACTGAGTCATATGGCTTCTAAAAATCCACCGAACCACCACCAGCTCCTCTCCTTTGCTATACGTCCACATCAGACATTCCCCCAGCATCTCCAGCTTATCGAAAATAACTCGTCTTCTTCGTGAATCCAGCTTGCTCTTAGCACTTCATTCTGTTCACCTCCATTCCACTGCATCTTCTCTTTCACAATCTTCATCAGCAACTTGTATAACCTATCTGCCAAAGCTATGGGTTTTAGCTCTTAAACTTTTGACATCCTCGCCTTTGGTATCATAACAGTTTTTGATTCATTCCACTCCTCATGCTCTCCCTCTTCACATATTACTCTCTCCAGTCCTCCCCTAAAAGCTTCCACACATATGTGACTCCCCTTCACAACTTTATACATTTCTGGTTTCAGACCATCGCATCTTCCAGTTTTCCTGTTCTTCAGATTTCCCAATGCCTTCTTCACATCTTCCCTCTCTACCTCAATCACTTTTATATTCCAGTAGGAGATTCCCAGTCTGGATGGCCACATCTCCTCCGGGTTAGCTTCTCTTTCTAGTGTTCCCGAGTGTTTCTTCATATTCTACTTTCTTTTCTATATTCCACACCTCCTCCATCCTAGCTATTATCATGCATATTATATATTCCTTCCCATAATTGCTCTATTTCCTCTTCATATTTCCCATAATCTAGTTCTTCTCCTTCTTCTATATAGAGCTTCAGTTTTCTATTTCCACTAACTTCATTTCCTTTTAGCTTTCTCGCCATCTTCCACAGATCCCATCCTCTTTGCATATCTCTTATCTCTTCTGCTATCCTGCTTTCATATTTCCTCATTTCACCACTGATCATTCTTTTCACCTTCTTCTTTTTTCCTCTTCTCCGTTTAAAAGTGCATTGTTTATTCTTCTTCTCTTTGATATCTCCTTCCGCATCTCATTACACATCCATGATGGTTTATCTCCCATCATCATCCATCATCATTCTACATCTGGTTTTCAAAACCTCCTATGCAACTCTTTTTATTACCTCATTTATATCTCTCATCGACACTGCCTCACCTCTCTCCATTTCTTCTTCCATTCTCTCAATATTAGAAGATTATGTAACATTGTATGAGCAAAATTTATTAGACCGCCTTTCAAGTCATCTAGGTATATTTATATAAAAGAAAGTTAACCAGTGACCAGAGTACTCGTTGACTGCTAATCTGCTAATGAGAACGTTACCTCATTTCTGCTTAGGCTCTGTTTATTTAATCCTGAGGATTCAGTTATACTTCATTATCATTAATTTCATGTTCTTTAACTTATATCTAATAACAATTTACATGTTAGTCTTAGAGGAAAACATTCTGTTCAATATATTACCTATTATATTTCATGATTGATTGTGATTCAGATAGATTCATTGTCTTACACATAATAAACAGTATTGACAAATAGTGCAATCTTATTTATGATAATACCGATGTCAAAGTGAAGTGATATATTTAATTGAAAATGCCTAATTTATTGTCTATTGCACAATGCCCCATACCCGGCTGCGAATGTGTTACACCTGATCTCAGCGACCTCAATTGTTCCCGCTCTCATCATAGGTAACTGTGCAATGCACACAGTACAAACTGCACCTACACTATACTATACACAAAGTTGAAAGTGTTAAAGGTCCCCTCCACTCTATTTTCTTATTTCTCTATGCATTAGAACTAATGTAACTGATAATATAACTGCAAACCATTTCAAATTTGGTTCTATAGTTTTATTATAATATGTAATTTAAGATTTTTTCCGTTCTTTCTACTACGACTCTGAATTTCAAGCAAAGAAAAAGCCCCCCCCCCCCCCCCCCCCCTGTTCGATAGGCGAGCACGATCCGACAAAATCAAAACAATAACAAAGCTGATTGATAGATATCAATAGATATCATTGCTACCGGTACCGAATTGTCACTCAAGTATTCTTTGTGTTATTAGAGTTACTTTGGAACAAACTAAAAATGCTTGACAAAGACATCTGCCTGCTTAATGAATGGTTTTTGATTAATTTGATTGAATTTCCATTTCAGTGTGATACCACAGCACTCCTATTAGGTATTCGTACATTAGCTTAAAATGTAGTATAATTTGGAGAATTGAGTCAATTGAGCTTTGGTCTAATATTATACTTTGTATCTATATGACTTTATTTTTGACCGATGTTCAATTTCCCATCATTCAGCATGCATTAGAGCTTAGGCTAATTCTTATGACCTATTTTTTAACAACATATCATGCAGACACTGAGAGACAGATGTAAAGTAAGGTATGGACCAATTAAAGCTGGCTCAAACTATGGTGCAAACCCTGCCTTACTCAGATTTTCTATTGCCTAACTTTAATATTATAGGTACATAGGCTCTAACATAGCTAGACCGGTCTTACCGTATCCATAATCCGCCTTATCTGCGTAAGTTACGGTAGATATTCTTAGATTCACTTTAATATTTATCGTAATAGTGTAGTTCTAAGACAATGGATCCATATAAAGAATTAAATTACCTAATTAAGTATTTTATACTAATTGTTTTCATATATCATAACATTTTTCGATATTAAGAACTGTTAATTTTTATACACTTTCTATTTGAACGCAGATCTGTGATTTGAAATTTTGAATAAGTATGCGCTATGTATATACGAACGAACATCCTATTCAAGTATGGGGGCTTTTTCTTCTAATGAAATTATGAATCTCAGAATGAGAAAAAACGAAATGTGAATATTTCTTATATAAATAATTGTGAACAGAATACTTGATCGATTTAAATTCTGTTTACTGCGATATGTTATATAACCTTAGCTCTACAAATTTAAAGCAATACCAGAATTTTTTTAATTTAGAGTGGAGAGGATCTTTAAGAGAAGACCGTCAGTCAGCGCAGGCGGTTCAAGCGAGGAATGGTCATATTTCAAGATCAGATAGAATGAATTTTGTAAATCCAACAGGTACAACAGGCCAACAAGCAGTCATCCAGTCACTAGAATGTTGTGAAGATTCCCCACGTAAAGACCTAACGCGCTCTGTAGGAAGCAGACTTTTAAAAAAATCTCTTAATGATGTATTACCGGCCATAAAAACTCTATATGTCAGACAAGAAAATGTAATGGCTGCAAGATTAAATTTACAAAATATGTTGCAAGACAGAGATGAATCTGTTCTGTCATTCGGAGCACGATTGATAGGACAAGCTGGTGTTTACAAATATGCCATAAATTATCAATGTTACGATAAGGGACTCCACGAGACTACGTCTTAATGAGTGAAAGGCAAGGACGGTGTCAGAAAAATGTGGAGACCAGAGAGAGGGCTGAGAGAGGGTTGCCCTACCTCCCCCACATTGTTTAACATCTACCACCAGGCAGTAATGAAGTGCGCAGAGAAGTGGAGCTATATCCCAGGAGCACTTCTTCCTGGAACAGGAAACTGGCAGAGGGAAAACTCAGAGTCCCTTCACCACATGATCCCCGCCTCTCTTTTTGCGGATGACACCACAATTATTGGCACGCGGCTGGAGATTGAAGAGGGGTGGACAGGGTCATGGGACACTTTGAAGAGATGAATAACGAGGACAAAGAGGAAAAGTTCGAGTTTGGAAGCCACACAGAGAAAAAAGTTTACTCATATTTAATGGGTCAACAATTTATGTTTTGAATCAATTTATTACTTTAGTTGGTTGGACTTAATCATGTTTTCACGTGTGTTAAAACAACTATTACATGGTGTGTCATCAAACATTAGTTAATTCAATTCATTTTATAGATTGAATCAACTTACTATGGGAGTTAAAAGTTTCTTTTTTGAGAATTTTATAGTATGTTGAAACAACTATGACAGAGTGTATTGTAGGAACTCACAAAGACTGTTAATCCAATATATCTGGTGTATAAATTAACTTACTATGTGAGTTGGTGCAACTTTTTTAAAGTTAAGGTGCGAGTCAAAACGACTGTTTTGTTCTAACCAACGTCAATTTAACTACTTTTAAGTAGTACCTGTAACTCACCACGTAGGTAGGCGCAAAAATAACCCATTCATATGAGTCAAAACAAATCAAATTTGATTTGATTCAACTAATCATTTCTCTGTGTGCAAGAGAGGGGAAATTTGCATCAGTATGTTGGATGGGCAGCGGACATGAAGATGTCACAAGCCGAACAAAAAGAGCAAACGGAGCGTGGTACAAGGTGAAGTCCAGACTAAATGGCACCACACTATCAAAGGGGATGCAATCCAGAGTTTTCCATGCCTGCCTAGTCAGCGCTCTTTTGTTTGATTGCATCACAAGAACGTGGTGGCAAAAAGACATAAAGATGACACAGAATTAGGTGGACAAGGCGCGCTGAGATACATATTATGAAGTAATACGATCCCCCTCTGATTCAGATGCAGAGGGAGGGGGAAAATATGTAGTGTATAAGAAATATACTACACACAGAGAAAGGATTAGTTGAATCAAATCATATTTGATTTGTTTTGACTAAATTTTATGGTTTATCTGTGCGCCTACCTACGTGGTGAGTTGCAGGTACTATTTAATATGAGTTAAATTGACGTTGGTTAAAACAACACATATGTGAGTTGATTATTTTTAATTCCCGATGGTCACAACAACTACCTGTGATAGTCAAAACTGCTCGTGATGGTTGAACCAATTATATGTAATGGTTAAAACAACTACAGAACAAGGTTACATCAACTACTTGTGTATGTTTCTCCAATCACTCCTATGTGTTATACCAACTACTCGTGTAGGTTATACCAACTACTCGTGTAGTTTATACCAACTGCTTGTGTAGGTTATACCAACTACTCGTGTAGGTTATACCAACTACTCGTGTAGGTTATACCAACTGCTTGTGTAGGTTATAACAACTACTCGTGTAGGTTATATACCAACTACTCGTGTAGGTTACATTAACTACTCGTATAGGTGATATCAACTACTCATGTAGGTTATATCAACTACTCGTGTTGGTTATATCAATTAATCGTGTAGGTTATACCAACTGCTTGTGTAGGTTATACCAACTACTCGTGTAGGTTATACTAACTACTCGTGTAGGTTATACCAACTACTCGTGTAGGTTACATTAACTACTCGTATAGGTGATATCAACTACTCGTGTTGGTTATATCAACTACTCGGTTAGGTTATATCAACTACTCGTGTAGGTTATATCATCTTCTCGTGTTGGTTATATCAACTACTTGTAAACTAAGTAAATGTATATCAACTATTATAGTGTAGGTTGAAATATCGGTCTGGTTAGCAGTAGCCAGACTTTTTACAAGACTCTTTCAGTCACTTTATTTACTCTATCAAATTATAATCTCGAGTTAGGTCCCGGTATCAATTAGATTAGACTATTTATTTTCTAGGACCAAATCTAACATGTTCACATTTATTTTCTACATTTACTTCTGTAATATGCATACTATTTTAATTTTAAAAAATAATTGATCACCTAGACCTATCCTTGCTTTTTGAAATGTTTTCGATCCGATGAATTGATATATGGTTATCAGTTGTAAATTAATAGATTAGATTGAATAAGTAATCTCATCAGGTCAGTTTATAAATAAGTAGTTAGATGACATAAATAACTTTAAGTAATTAATTAACCAGGCTAGATTACAAAATATGATAAATCTTTGATATGCTGCAATTGTACTATAACTTAATGAATAATAAATTAATGATAAAGCCTTTATCTTCTAAACCATATTTTAGTGCAATTCAGCTTACTCATAGGCACTGATATTGAAATATGCTAATAGAATTACCAAGGTCAAATTGAAAAACGAAATATAAACATTTAAGTTTTAGATTTATTATTTAGAAGTACAATTTGAATTCTCGTCACTTTCTTCCACGACTGTAGGTTGCCAATTCCTGAAATAAGGGATCCGTATATTAATATATATTGAATAGAAATTCACAGTATCGTTCATATACATTATCAATAACATCACCTACTCTTTTTCCTTTTGTGATGAGATAGCGACAGCTTCGATATTCTTTTCATGTCTGGAATCCCTAAAAGCATATGAAAAAGTAAGAGCTAATCATATTGCAAATACATATTTAAAAATCATCTAATATTTTCAAATACATATTTAAAAATCATCTAATATTTTCAAATACATATTTAAAAATCATCTAATATTTTCAAATACTTACTTTGACCTAGCATAATTGTTCCTGAACCATTCAAAGGAATTGAAGAGGACTCCGATAGTTGATGACGTTGATCTACTTCATCAATTCTTCATCAAGATCTGAAAGTAGATTCAGAAAATATAGAAAACCATATATTAATAAAGAAATGAAAAGAATTATTAACTGAGAATTCTTTCATATAGGTAAATTATTTATATAAAATGTTAAACTAATTATAAATCTTCAGATGCAGTATAAATTTAGCTCTAATAAATGCAATGGATTTTTCTAGCTAATCCTCATAATTTTGTTCATTATACACTCATAATGTAGACTTTATTTAAATACCAAGAAAGTATAATATATCAAAAGGCTCACCTCTGGTTGGAGTGTTCTCACCCTGCTAAATCCCTGGACGGTGTTCTCCTCCGACTATCTCCCTGGATGGAGTTCTCCCAGTCATAGAAAACTAGGGTCAAGTAGGTAAATTGCGGCACTTTAACTAAATGCGGTCTCTTATCTCAGAAACATTAATAACCATCATGACTTCAAGGCACTCGTGAAATGAATAGAACCTATCATAAATTGAGCTTAAATTATGATGTTCAACAATTCAGTATATAGCTAAACTAATTTCAGAATGATTTTGAGACTCTCTTAATAGGGTCACAATTAGAAATTAAAGAACCGAATTTGGCTGTGTAACCCTACCCATAGGTACACCAACTAGTTTTAAAATATATAGATTATCAGACCACCTTACTTAAGATACTAGGATAAGTTCCGAAATATCGGACGGCTCCACATTTTCGGTCGCATAAGAAAAACTATATTAAATTAACTTTTATTTTAATTAGCTATTAGGTAGCTATATACTATATTTCATACGTGACCGAAAATTTGAAATCGCCTGATAATTTGGAACTTACCTTATTCTGAGGACAGCGCAATAACTGCCTATAATAACATATAATAATAATATAGGAAAATTAGTTTAGATATCAGTTTACAAACTGGAAGGCAGTAATCAAAATTTATTATTATAGAAATTATATACTGATAATCAGCTCTTCAAATAAGTACATATATAAAGCCACAAAACTATCAATCACCAATATTTTAGAATATTTAGGCAGACATTTATCAATTTATTAATGGAATTAATTAATAATTAATAATCGATCGGCAGCGATAATACTATTTAATGCATATAACGCTATTGTTTGCACTTGAACTAAAATGGTATTGAAGAGCGTTCACATTCAACACGTAACACACTTGAAACAAGATTTGAACTGAAAAGTGTCAGCCGATTAATTGGCTTTGAGGAAAGCATAAGTTGCCACATACTCATTTGATTGAACTCACACCTAAACTTAAAAAAAAAGTAGCACTAACTCTCATAGTTAGTTAATTTATACACCAGATAAATAAGATTAACAGTCTTTGTGGGTTACATTATCACACTATGTCATAGTTGTTTTAACTCTTACCTAAACTTACAAAAAAGTAGCGCCAACTCTCATAGTAAGTTAATTCATACACTGCAGAATACACTGGATTAACAGTCTTTGTGGGTTACTATAACACACTATGTCATAGTTGATTTAACTCGCACCTAAACTTAAAAAAGTAGCGTCAACTCTCATAGTAAGTTGATTCATACACCAGATACATTGAATTGACAATCTTTGTGAGTTACTTCAACACACTATGTCCTAGTTGTTTTAACATATGTTCAAACTCCCAAAATGTAACTCCAACTCTCATAGTAAGTTGATTCAATCCATAAAATGATTTGAATTAACTATGTTTGGTGACACACACGTCATAGTTGTTTTGACACACATGAAAACATGAATATAGTCAAACCAACTCACGTAATAAATTGATTCAAAGCATAAATTGTTGACCCATTAAATATGAGTAAACTTTTTTCTCTGTGTACAGTGTGCGGAGAAAGTCCCCGAACATATAAAAATGTTAATTTAATGAGTTGTGATGGATGAAATAAAACAAAACTTATCACACAATATCTCAATAAACCCATTTAACAGTTCTACCAATTATTTCAATATGACCACCATTGACGGCGATTACTCTCTTGAGTCTACCTCTGAAGCTCTTTACTGCTGCACGGAACGTTTCTTGGGCAATTTTGGCTCATTGTCGCTCGAGGGACTTCTTCAAAGTTTCCGTACTATCATGAGCTGTAGCGCACGCTTCCTTCTCCAAGATGGACCACACACAAATGTCCAGAGGGTTCAGGTCCGGCGATGAAGGAGGCCAAAATTCCTTCCTCCAAAACGCAGGAAACAGACGCTCACACCAATTCTGAGTTTTGTTCGCTGTTTGCGAGGGCGCACCGTCCTGTTGAAAGGTAAAAGGCCTGTCCTTGAAGTGCTTCTTCATCTCGACTTGTCCTGGAGTCAAAATATCCTCGATATACGATTTTGCGTTAACTTTAACGCCTTCTTTGACGAAAATGAGAGGAGATCTCCAACTCTCAGAGATGGCAGCCCAAACCATCACAGAGGCAGGCTTTTGGCGACGGAAAACAGTCTTTACGGATATAAGGATATTGTCAGCACTTTTTGCCGAAATTCTGTCGTTCTGGGAGTTGAATTTGGCCTCAACACATTTTCTCATCAGAAAAGACGATCTCACCATCCTGCGTACCATCCTTCATTGCATTCAAAAGAATCTTTGATCTGTCCAGCCTCGATCTTCTGTTTCTGCAAGTCCGTGAGCTGTTGCATGTTGGTCATTTTGAAGGGGGACAACTTGAGGTCTTTTTTGACGATGGTTCTCACACTTTTTTCGTCGATATCTATACTCTTAGCCATCTTTCTCATAATTCGCTTGTGGGGTTCCTACGTATCCGCTCCTTAATGTCTTTGATTATGGTTGGAGTGCGTGCAGTGCAAGGTCGTCCACACCAGGGTCGATCACGTGTTGTCTCCAGTTCTTGGTAGCGTTTAACAGCATCCCTAACAGTCGATTTCGGTGTTTTTAACAGCTTAACAATCTCTGGGTTTGTCTTCCCCACGCAGTGTAGCTGAATAATAGTCTCACGTTGACTCATTTTAATAAAAGACAATGTAAATTTAGACCCGGAATATTAAAGTATATGATTATAGGAAAAGAATGAGATATAAATGGATAAATTTAGTAAATAAATAAAATCTTTAATTTAAAAAATAAAATTCGATCGAGGACTTTCTCCGCACCCTGTAGACGTTCGGTAATTCTGAACTGGCACATAGAATAAGGAACACTAGAAAAGATAGGGCACATCATGCGAATGGAAAACCAATACCCCACCAAAATCGCGGCGCTGGGGTGGCTGATGGGGATGGAGCAGCACGCAAAAGCTAATGGAAAAAGGCCGAAGTGTTAATATTTGTATTTTATACAGATTGAATTGTTTAATTACAATGAATAAGATACCGTTTATAGTGGAAATAATCTATTAGATTGATATGACATTATTATTTTGTTTCGTTACTGTAAAGTTACAGTTTCACATTTTCTGTTATGTTCATTTCACGCAGTTGCGTATTCACTTCTAAGCAGTGCGGTTGTGCTCTTTAATCTCTCTGCATCTGAAACGTATTCTCACGCACTTCTTGTAGTTTTCTTATTTACTTTTGTTCTGTTCCGAAATACAAATAAACTTTAAGATTAATTCTGAGTATCACTGACATCCATAACACTTATTTTAATACGAAGATGTTCATATACTGGAAGAAACTGTTAAGGGAGGCGGGAATTGATTGGACTGACGTGGGAAGACTGGGGGAGGACAGGAAAGAGTGGAAGAGGAGAGTTGTGGAGAGAATGAGACACTTGGAAGAATGGGAGAAGAAAAGGGGACACCACCAATGGAAGGATAACACACAGCTAGGCAGAAACAATAACACGACACAATAGGAACAATTAAGATGCAAATGGAAAGGATGTGGAAAGGTGTGCAGGTCAAAAGCTGGACTAGTAATGCATCAGAGAAAAATGCACACTGCAGCAAAAGAGAGGAAGCGTTTCAATTGTGACGATGCGAGTTGTCTTTCGAAACACAAGGAAACCTGAAAACACACAGTATATCGTGCTCGGGGCAGAGTGTGGAGTCAGAAAATCCGAGAAGATTTAAAAACTGCGAAAGAGACTTCTCAAAAGCCAACATCGCAAGAAATAGGAGGGATGTGGGGGTGTGGCCGTCGATCGGCCTCCCCGAAAATAACAACGATACCTTCCTGAAAATCATGATGGTAGAAGAGAGTGTCGCTGGTGTCTACAGTGGCAGTCAGCAAAAAACTTGACAAGACACGAACGACGGTGTGAGGAGACGGGACGGGGGATAGGAGCCAGCCCTGGTCGGGGGCGTGGTGCTCGAAGTTAGATAGATAAAATAAATTGTTAAAGTTGTATTGCTGAAGTACCTACATTACACTGAGCCGATCATTAGAGACGTACTTAACAGAAGTATCGACGGCCAAGAGATTCAATAAGAGCTACTAGGAAACCCTGATCAAAACATTACACGTGAACAAGTATTTAATTTTTTTGAAACGAAAGAAGCTGGAAAAGGTCAGCATCATTGTTAAATGACAGTAACAACACTAATGCCAGTAGTTTCTATAACCGTTCGAAAATAACGCACTATGACACTGCGGTCGAACAGGTCGTTGAAAGCAATTACCTGCCTACATTCGGAAAAAAGAAACAAATGTCCAGCGTTTGGCAAATTTTTTAACACATGTAACAAGTCAGATCACTTCGACACTGTGTCGTAGTAAAACTTCATTGAACACGACAGACTCAGCTTCTTATGAGGTTCAATGGCCTTTGCTGGTCAATGAAAAACTTTGTTATGTAAAACTCTTCAATTGCAATTGATCACCATCAGTACGATAAGCTTCCAAAGACCTGGATGAAGAAGCCAAGCCATTCGTCCCTCAACCCTTTGTCAATCTTTCATTTCTACATCAAATGAGGATTATTCTAAATTCCATTACATGTAGGTTAGATATGCTGAACAAACTGGATGTCAAAGTTGTCTTGCTGGCATAAAAGTAATCTATCAACTTAAGTTAAAGCGCTCAGATCTCATACCAGTAACGATGAAAATGAGAGCAGCCAACAGTAAAGGCATTGACATCCTAGGTGCTGCAATTCACCGTTACACTGGTAAGGATAAATCTGGGAACCCTATAGAAACTAGACAGCTCACGTAAATAACCCTGATAACATTGCACTATCGGGCCAACGTCGGTAAACTTTGGCAAAGTAAAGGCACGATCGGGCATCGGCCTGCCAATGCTATTACACACAGGGACAATGCAATGAAAACGATATTGGGCCAACGTTTTCCAAACAACACTGGCAAATGCAATGGAGAGAAACATTGGTTAACCAATCCAGGGATTTTTTGATGTACCAGTATGTTTATTATATGGTTTACCGGTTCTATTTAGCAGTTATCGCCATAATATCAGAGAAAATAGGTGCAATAGGTTTCTCCCTACTTTCTATTTAATTTTAAATAGAAATATTATTATTTGGTTAAAACAGCGTAAGTAAAATTATATGTAATTGAGTTTGAATTGGCAACTTTTCATTTTTTTTCCTGACTTCGATCTGTAAAATGTATTTGTAGGACAGTTACTACATTGTTAGAAGTAACTGTTATCGGGTTGTGTCTAATTCGTTGCGCTGGTAGCGCATGCCGGTAATAGATATGGAATACACTTCAATTAGATTTCTAACTGAATGTATCTAAATTGTTTGACTGTTTAGAAATCTAATTTGTTTCTGCCATTAGTATCCAAAAATCTTCGCTCTAGTCCGCATCGTTTATTTTCTAATCAGAAATCGTTTAATGCATATCGAAACAACACCAGTAAATATATATCTATTATATTATTGAATTCCGTTTTAGAATAGAAATCTAAAATTTCGTATAATTTATGATCAATTCCGATATCTACCTAAATTAATCGAAACAACACCAGTAAATATATATATATTATATTACGGAATTCCGTTTTAGAATAGATACCTAAAATTTCATTCCATTTATGATCAGAATAGTGTTGCATCGCCAACCAAATTATAATGTATTTGAAAGATCAGATTTTTCTTTATCGCTACTATTTAGAAACAATAAGTGAAATATCATTTAGAAAGAGTACTGAATACTGTATATCGGTATCAATATAAATATAGCTATCAGTTAATAAATATTTTTAATTTAGATGTATGTGCATTTGATATCGATATGGTGTCTATTGCATTACTAAAACGATCTCGTTTATATATCTTTTTTATTTATTTGAGTGTTGCATCTCTAATCTAAATATGTATCTAAACGATCCGATGTCTCTTTTGGGTTACTATTTTAGAAATTAAAAATGAAGATTCATTGCGTCATTTAGAAAGAGTTCTGACACAGAACAATCCATCGAAACAGTTTCCAAATATCTTCAAATTAGATACGATTTTTTGTATCGCATTTGGTGTCTATTCCATTACTAAAACGCCTTCGTTTATATCTCTTTTTTATTTATTTGAGTGTTGCATCGCTAATCTAAAAATGTATCTGAACGATAGAGAGGGATCGATTTGTTTCTTTTTTCTACATCGAAAGTGTAGAGCACGTTGTATCGTTTAGAAATATAATTGACACGATGGTTAAACCTAAATTGTAATGCTTTTGATTCATTCACTTTCATCACAGAACTTTCATCTTTACGATAAGCTAGTCGTGTCCTCAAAACGTTTTATTAATTCGAGCTCATAGAAAATGAAATTTTCAAGAAGTTACAATTATATATATTCTTGGCATACACCTATATATTTCTACTTCGCTGTTATTACCATTTGTAATAAGACTGAGTTGTGATTTTGAAAAGAAAAGCGGGGCCAACCAGTACAGGCAGGCCCCGCTTTAATTACCAAATCATTACTCAGTGTAATTATCAAACGATAATTAAAGCTAGGAAAAGTAACAAGGAATATATATTTATAATTGTCACTCCTTGATTATGCATCTCATTTAGTCATTTTCTGTGAGTTATAATGAAAGAAAATTGTTTTTTGCATTACAATTCTATGTAAGTCTATTATTAAACAGTGTTTCAGTGTTTGTGACTGTGATGAAAGTTTAAAGTTGTGAATTTATGAAAGGTTTTGAGACCATCCATAGATAACTCTCACTCAGTATAGGTTAGTAATGAATAGATACCTACTTGGATTTCTATAATTATTGTGTTACATTGAACAAACAGACATTCAATGCTCTATGAAATATTTTAAGTAGTAGAGTACTAAGTTCCAAGTTATTGATTGGTTCTACAATTTCGGACACGTCAGAAAAGAAAATATTATAATTATCATTTAACTTGTATTCTAATTGGTATCATGGATACCGATTGAAAATAAAAGTTAAATACAGTTAATTCAACGGGACATGATTAATTTTTGAACCAATTGCTTCTAATAACCTTGATGCCTGAAATAATCACGAAAAACTTGTCTCCGTTTTTTATGTCTACGAACGGTAATCATTTCGAGATGTACCTCAAAATAATTACCGCTTTTAATAAAGCTTAGGCCTGAGCGTATATAAATTTTTTTTTGCAGATTCCAGAACTGCATGGTCCAGGTTCGATACCCAGACACATCCCTTCATTTCTCCCCATTTATTTGCTTGTATAACATTAATAAAATTGATATGCCCCCAAATGTAAATTGCAATATATTTAACAAAGTAGATGTGGGTAAGAAATACAGCTCGATATTTTAACTTTCTTCGGAAAATGTATTTTCAATATAGATATATATTTGACATCGAATTTGCTGTCTATTTCGTTACTAAAACGCTTTCGTTTCTATGCGTCATTTAGAAAGAGTATTGATACAGTATAATGGTATCAACAATCCATCGAAACAGTTTCCAAATATCTTCTATTTAGATATGTTTTTGTATCGCATTTGGTGTTTTTTCCATTACTAAAACGATTTCGTTTATATCTCTTTTTTATTTATTTGAGTGTAATTGTATCGCTAATCTAAAGATGTATCTAAACGATGCAGAGGGATCGATTTGTTTATTTTTTCTACATTGGAAGTGTAGAGCACGTGGTATCGTTTAGAAATATAGTTGACACGACTATGTTTGCTGGGTTGTCATCACGTGTTCTGTATAGCGTAATCTAATTAATACACCTCTAATATGAAAATAGTACTGGCAGTAGACGCATGGCATCGGCAAAATTAAGTATTACCAGTACTAATAAGTCGTTTATACGTGGTTATACTGTTCAGGGCCGGTGGACATCCGTGAGATGGGCCAATGTCAGGCCTTTGCTGGCCCAATACACCGAGACCGGCATGACAGCGTTGGCCCACAGTTTCGTTCTGAATTGAGCCAACGCTGGCCCAATATTGTAATGTTTACTGGGAACGGACAACCCCGATAAAATTTTCTTAAGTAAGGAAGTCGTTATCTCTCTGGAGATGATTCCTGATGCCTTTCCACGAATAGGTGAAGTGAAAACTGTGAAGCCAACATCTTTGTTGATGAGTGCAACATCAGATTGCCCTGTGTTACGATTAACACCACAACGACCAAATAAACTAACTTATCCACCCACTGACAGTGATAGCCCTGATAACATTGTACTATCGGGCCAACGTCGGTAAACGTTGGCAAAGTAAAGGCACGATCGGATATTGGCACGCCAATGCTATTATTGCACACTGGGCCAATGTATGGTAAACGACATTTCCAGTGATTTTTTGATGTACCAGTATATTTATTATACTGGTCTACCGGTTCTATTTGGCAGTTATCGCCAGACAATCAGAGAGATTAGGTACGCAATCAATCTATCTCAACATTGATTACACCAAATAGATAGCCAAATTAATACCTTAATTGAGTATATATTTGGAATTGTAGCCGTTTCTGGCAATTTGGTAAAAAATGGGCCTGTTATCCCTTCAATTTTTATTTTAACCCTTTATTTATTTCATTCATAAAAATGAGCCTGGTCGCTAGTTAATTCATATATTAAGTATAAAAAGTTCTTTTTCCGATTGAAATAATTATTCCGATTGTAAATTAACCTTTTTATTCAATTTTCAATTAAAATATTATTATTTGGTTAAAAAAGCGTACTCAAAATAATATACGTTTGTGTTTGAATAAGTAACTGTTTTATTTTGTTTCCCCCTGATTTTAATATATAAGATGTATTTATAGGACGGTTACTACATTGTTAAGGGCCTTTTAGACGTGATACATTTTGTATCAGCAACATTGTATGTATACAAATGTCGCGCAATTGTTTCTGTATGCGACAAGCAATCTGTTTAGACGAGAATTTGGTGCGAGGCAACTCCAGTGTCGCACAAGCAACTGTATATATACTATATATAGTTTAAAGTACTTGCTATTAGTTATATCAAATGATTGGAGGTTAGGAACTTTGAGGGATAACTTCAGTAGGTTTATTTACTTGGATACAAAATAAAGAAATCAATCATAATTTACAACGCAGATCTTTATGACATTTAAAACTTAAATCGTAACATAATAAACGCAATGCAATAATAGATTGCTAGGACGCCAAAATAATATTTTACTCCATTTATAGAGCGTTGACTGTTTCCATATAATTGTGAATTAGCTTGTAAAAGATCTATTTACTTATAAAATATGATACATCTGTATGTGGTGTGTAGGGAGATGTGTGTGCGTCTGTAGCAGTGACGCACTCACCTCCCTCTGACAGTCAATAACACACTGAGGATGGCTGTAAACATTTGTTGCAGCATTGTTGCGCAACACCAACTGGCACTGAGCGAATCGAGAAATGTCGCAGAGAAATTGTGGCTGAAACACCCGGGCAACAGTTCTGAAACAAATTGTCGCGCAACAATGTGAAAATGTTTCACGTCAAAAAGGCCCTTTAGAAGTTACTATATATTGTCTTCACGTGCTCTGTATGGCGTAATAGACATCTGATATAAAAAAGCACAGGCCGTAGACTGGCATGACATCGGCAACATTATGTATTAATAACAAGTTTATACATAATTAATTAATATGACGTTTATAAGTTATTCTTGAGACATTTATAAGTCATTCGCCAGAGCTGGGTCAGTGAGTTGACAAAACGTCGGATTTGCACTAGCTCAATGCAACACAAGCACTACATCGGCAACGTTAGGTATGTATCGTCGGTACCAATAAGTCGTTCATGCGTTGTTATACTGTTCAGGGCCGGTGGACATCCGTGAGGTTGGCCAACGTCGGACCTATGCTGGCCAATACCTACACCGAGACCGGCATGACAGCCTTGGCCCAGAGTTTCGTTTTGCAATGGACCAACGTAGGCCCACCTTCAACACAAACTGGTGGCACCTTCAACACAAACTGGTGAACATCACACTTTGCCCATGTTGGAAGGGCCACCTATGAAGTTGATGGTGAACCCATCTGTTGATCCTGTAGCAGTTCTCACTCCAGTCCCTGTACCGCTCAACTGGCAAGAATATGTTGTAGTGATTACTTTATAATATTTCTCCTTTCATTTGATTACAATAAAAATTATAAATATATACTAATTAGTTCTAATCTAATTAATAAAATAATTTATTTATTTTATCACACTATTTTTGTTCATCTTTTATATAATTTCAAATAATAAATTAGGCTGATGCAATCGACATTCCGATTGCATCATTCTGAAGTTTCTGGAAAATATATTAGCCGTTTATTTATAAGATAGTTAGTACAATGTTTAAATCTTATTATTAAAACTCTTTCTTTTTCAAAAATACTCTATATTAATTAAATAATTATATTTGTTTATTTAACTATGTAAAACTGATGTATTAGATTCAATTAATATTAATTATCTTAAGGAAACTTAACATGACTTCATCAAAACTTGAGTTTGATTGAACCGTCAACCGTAAAGAGACGCACTTTATTCAGAGATCTTGTCACGCGCAGACCTGTAATAAAATTGCTGCCTACTACGCTTCCATTCCCCAGCCTGCTACGTTTATTTAATTATGTGTGGTTAGAAACTAATTAATAACAGTAAATAAAACCAACAATCCCACAATGTAAAAAGAGGAATGGACAAAGATGTCAGCCTTGGAGTTGTTGAACCGGTACCCATTGGTGAGCCAGTAATTAATTTGGTGCTGTCGCATGATCGTTCATGCCAAAACGAGAGGGAAACCTGTACTCACAGTTGATCCTCAAGCATTAAATGAACATGCAACGAGAGAGACCCACCATAACCATTCACCTTTCCACCAAGCTAGAGCGGTACCACACGGAAAGAAAAAGACCGTCATGGATGCTTTTCCCAGTTGCGAAATACGACTCCTTTGAAATACCTATACAAAAATTCGATCCGACTCCTCGATCTTAAAATATGGTATTTTGGTGTTTGGAAAAAAGATGGCTGTCACGAAGCACGACTCCCTTGGAATACAAAAGTTCGATCCGACTCCTCACATGGTAATTAAATCGTATATCTTTAGTATTCCTACGGAGAGAAATTCAAGGGAGTTGCTTTCCATGACAGCTATATAGAGAAGATGTTAAAACAATCAGATTCCCCCTAATTTACATTCAAGTATTAGTAATGAAATCATTTGAATTCAATAGTAATTAGAATAAATATAATACATTTTTGTATCATAGTTACGGCAAATTATAAAAAATTATTCATGTGATTGCTTCAAATTTTTCATGAAGGATATTTAATTGTATTAAAAAATTTAATAAAGGATATTCCATTGTATTATATTATAATTATAAGGTTTTCAATAAATTGTACTTAAATTGAATGGTATAAATAGTTGGTCTTACGTTTCGTATAACATGAGGATCGAGTCGTGTTTCGTGACAGCCATCTCTTTCCTATCACCAAAATGTCACATGTTAAGATCGAGGAGTCGTATATAATTTATATATTTAGAAGGTGTCGTATTTCATGACAGCCATCATTAAAAACACACAAAAACCCTTTTTATCCATTGGAGGGAGTTGTATTTCGCAACTCGGCCGATGCTCGGAACGGATATCACAGCGTACCAATACGTAAAGAAAATCGACCTTTGATCACATTCATCGCACCGTGGGGACGGTACAGGTAACGCACTGCAGAAGTATTCATGGTGCGTTCCCGTGCTGAAGAGTTTGAAGAACGTTCCTTCAAGGTACCAAGTACGGTCGTGCAACCACTACAATATGTACGATTCCGTGGTTTAGGAATTAATATCAGTAATTAATTGGTGATATTTCTAAAGATCTTGGGTTGGTAAAGTATAGGACTATAGGTGTGATCCGCTTCTGGAGTTCTGGTTGATGTCATTTATATGATTATGTTACTAACCTAAATCAATTTATTTTGATAACAAGAAAATGGGAGATATTGAAGTCACTAGTGGCATTAGGCAATGCTGCTAGTCTGTATTTCGTGGTAAATTCCACCGACATGTCATGATGATGTCGGTGGAATTTTTTCCTCTTTGAAAATAATATTCTAGCAAAGTCAGTGGAATTTCATCTATTTATTCCTATGTTACCATTAATTTTCGGTGGATAAATTGGGAAAATGCTGGTGGATCAGCTAAATTAATGGAAATTTATGTTGGATTTTTTTCAGCTTTTTGCAAAAGTCAGTGGGATTTTGTGCACCAAATACAGACTGGCAATGCTGTAGCGTCGGACCCGGTGGCTTTGCGCATTTTCCGTATATTTTTAATTTTTATTTTACGTAAAAACTAGAGAAGTCATTCAAGTCAGCAATCGTATTTTGTGTGTGCAGATAGATGAAGGGTAAACCTAGGTGCACACCAAGTTTCAACTCTTTCAGTTTAATAGAAAAAAAGTGCGCAAAGATTGTGGGGATAAATCATAAACCGAGTGAATTTTGCTGCGCTGCCTGCGCAGTGCACAAGTTCACCCTATGTTTAAACTGTGCATAGAAAATCTAACCCCGATATGCTATACAACTGCCGTGAATTTGCCCAATCTTCTATGCAACTGCCCCAATCTGTATCTGCTGTGCAATTGCCGTGAGTCTGCTGTGCAATTTTCGTGGGTCTGCGGTGCAATTTCCCTGGGTCTGCTGTGCAATTGCCGTGAGTATGCTGTGCAACAGCAATTGCCGTGAGTCTGCTGTGCAATTGCCGTGAGTCGTATATAATTTATATATTTCGAAGGTGTCGTATTTCATGACAGCCATCATTATAATTTTATTTATAAACACACAAAAACCCTTTTTATCCATTGGATGTTTGGAACGGAGGCCGATGTTTGGAACGGAGTCTGCTGTGGAATTGCCGCGAGGCTGCTGTGGAATTGCCGCGAGGCTGCTGTGGAATTGCCGCTAGGCTGCTGTGGAATTGCCGCGAGGCTGCTGTGGAATTGCCGCGAGGCTGCTGTGGAATTGCCGCGAGGCTGCTGTGCAATTGCCGTGGCCCGTGAGGCTGCTGTGCAATTACCGCGAGGCTGCTGTGCAATTGTTGTGGCCTGTGAGGCTGCTGTGCAATTACCGCGAGGCTGCTGTGCAATTGCCGTGAGGCTGCTCTGGAATTGCCGTGAGTCTGGTGTGGAATTGCCGTGAGTCTGGTGTGCAATTGCCGTGAGGGCGAGGCTGCTGTGCAATTTCCGTGAGGCTGCTGTGGAATTGCCGTGAGGCTGCTGTGGAATTGCTGTGAGGCTGCTGTGGAATTGCCGTGAGTCTGGTGTGCGAATGCCGTGAGGGCGAGGCTGCTGTGCAATTGCCGTGAGTCTGCTATGCAATTGCCGTTAGTCTGCTCTGCAATTGCCGTGAGTCTGCTGTGCAATTGCCGTGGGCCTGTGAGGGCGAGGCTGCTGTAGAATTGCCGTGATAAAGGAGTATCGGGGATGAATATCACAGGTTTATTAATGAATAAGAGCTCTTTTCAGTTGTCCACCCGTGAATTAAAATATTCCCAGAGTGTTCTGTAGCATCTAGTATATTGGTTTTATCTCAATAATTTATAATTATCATTAAAATCATCTTACATGACGTTAATTTGCAGTAAATTATGCGAATCCAACGTAAATTGCAATCAAATTTGAGCATAATTATCAACACTACAGCATAGTTCGCAGAGATTCGATTCTAGTCCAAAATAATTATTTTGCTATTAAAAACATAGGTCTCGGTTTGAACACTCAGTATCTATACTTAATCTCTTACGATTTTCGTGAAATTTATGGACTAGGGGGTTTAAGAGCTGTTCTTTCCAATGGTGTTGTCAAATTTGAAATATTTTCAGGCAGTTTATTGAGAAAATGGATCCAAGTTGCACCGTTGCAATATTTAAGACTTTAAAGAAGAAATTTGACTTCCTAGTGAAGATCTTAGATTTTACATTTATGCACTTCTAAGGTTCTAAACAACCTTACCGTATGCTTCATGTCTAATGCATGTGCATCTCTAATCCATGTTTAAGAGGCTGGGAAATTGTAAGCCAATTTGGCTCATTTTTTTGAAGGTTCCAAGCCAAAATTAACATGGGAACATAGGAATTATTTCAAAATTTAAAGCCAATTAGACATAGGTATCTCCTAGTTTCATAGAATGTTCATTGAGTTGCCAATATAGGTATCTTTTTTCTTCAAAAATAAGTCAACAAAAATTAGTAATGCATTCGCCAGTCGTCAAAATTTAATTCCAATTTTGAAAGTCGACAGTCGTCAATACCTTTATTATTATACCTACCTAATTATCAAAAGTAAACATTCCTTAATATATAATTGAGACCATATCAGCCAATCAGAGACCAGTCTGCAGAAACTGGTAAAGTGTTCGTAGAGATCTCTTATTCTGTTTATAGCAAAATTAATGTAAATATAGGAATTAATTCAGAATTGTTTGTAGAGAATATCCCAAATATCTCCCATATTCTGCAGTCTGGATCAGAGAGAGGCATACAACTGATAGCTACCAGCCAATCACAGAGAGGCATATTTTCTTTCATAGTTAATAGTTATTCATTTTTTTTTCCGATAATTAGTCAGAGAGCATAGAATTAAAATGGCAAGTAGTGACAACATCCTTCATAACAAAAGATTGCAATCTTTCACAGAAAACTGATATACATAATACATAGCGCCATATCAAAACAAAATGGCGGCTTTGTTTACATTTCAACAAAGTTGCCTTCTGCCGTTCATACATGATTCTTCAGTCACCAATTTTAATTCTAATTAAAGTGCTCTTTAGTCATCTATATATAGGAAAGATACTTATTTTCACAAATTTTAAGTCAGCAATTTTTGGCAACTTGGTTTATAACTTTATACTCTTAAATTAAAAGGTATTTGAGATTTGACAATGTCAAATCTAAGCCAATTAAATGGCTTTAACTGACATACTCTTATACATAATACATGGAGGTCAAGCAGGTAAATTGTGGCCAGTTTGTATTTGGTGCACTAAACTCCTCTGACTTTTTCATAAATCTGAGAAATAGCTGCAAACATTTTTCATCAATTTTTCAAGTCCTCTAACATTTTCCCAGTTTCCCCTCCAAAAATTAATGGTAATATAGGAATTAATAGCTAAAGCCTAAATTGCAGGAATTTTTTCATTGGAGAAATAGAATATCTGCCGATATATCATTGGAATTTACCACCAATTACAATCTGGAATTGCGGCACACTAACTAACTGTGGGCCAGTTTGCAAAAGATAAATGAAGTTGTGAAGTTTATCTGGAAACTATTGAGGTCTTGAAATTAGTCTCTTGAATTATCCGGCGACAATTTCCTAATTAATTCCTGTGTTTACATGAAATCAGTGGAGAATTTTGAGATTTTTGGCCATTTTGAAGAGAAATGGGAAAATCTTTAGAGAGAAATTGCCCCAAAAATTAAATATCTGGAGACAGATTGTGCATGCTTTTGCAGACTGGCCTGCGGCCTCCAACAACAGAAGCATCATAGCTTCAAAACACACATTAAAAACTTAAACAAATAAATTATAGCATGCATTGCGCTTCTTTTGGTAGCTATGCTACTTTTTAATGTTATTTCGATTCAGAATGTTTTAGACTCTCTTGAGAAGGCCGCAATTATAAATTAAAGGGCCGCAATATACTTGCGTGACCCTAGCTAAAAATCAACTGACTTTGACAGAAATATTATTTTCAATGGAGAAAAATTCCACCCCACCGACATGTCGGCCAATCTGTATTTGGTGCACAAAATTCCACTGACTTTTTGAAAAAGCTGAAAAAATCAACCATAAATTTCCAGTAATTTGGCTGATCCACCAACATTTTACCCATTTTTCCACCGAAAATTAATGGTAACATAGGAATGAATAGCTAAAAATCCACCGACATTGCCAGAATATTATTTTCAATGGAAAAAAATTCCACCTACAAGTCGGTGGAATTTACCATTAAATACAGTCTGGCATGTCGGTGGAATTTACCATGAAATGCAGTCTGGTTTGTAATGGTATTAAACTATGTTATTGAAGATATAGAAAGGACTAGAATAAGATTTGTCAGTGAGAGTGTTAGAATCCCCTTTTTATTCTTTGCCGATGATAGTTTATTACTGTCAAGGAGCCCAGTTGAATTGAACCGATTAATTAAAATTTTAGAACAGTCTTCAAATGATGTTGGTCTTAGAATAAACTTGTATAAACAGAGCTACGAGTAATGTACTGGTATGTCTATGTGGGCAGGATGTGCATGATCAGCAGAATGCAGGAATCAATATTACTTCTCAAATTAAGGATCTTGGAGTCTGCATAGGAACTGAGAAGCCTAGTAAAATAGTATGTCTCATAAACTCTCCATCTCTCTCATAAATTTACCAAATTTCTCTCCAAAATGATCAAATTATCATAAATTCTCTCCAAAATAACAGTGTATCATCGGAGAAAATTAGATATTTCTTACCATTTTCAATTGAAGGGCTCAAAATAACTGTCACAATCTTGCCATTAAAACGGCGAGTTTGGACATGCTTTATTACCTGGCTGAGAAGGATGTATTTAGTACATATGAGTCACCCACCTTCACATTGGCAGCGGGGATCCTCTCATTGATAGTATCCAGGTTACAGGTGTATGAAATTATTTTTTAATAATGTAAATTAGCTATATATTTTATTGTTAAGTTACAGCCAGACTGCAAAATATGGAACATTTTTCCAAGACTCTGTGACAAATCAGAGCCTAATTTTATATCTGTGCAGGAAATCTTGAAGTAATTCCTATGTTACCATTAATTTACCTGCGGTAGAATTTTGAATTTATTCCTATGTTGCCATTAATTTAGCTGCAGGAGATTCTGAATCTGCTGCTGAGAGTCAGGGAGTAGCTAACTCTCAAAATAAAATCTCTGAAGGGCAAGAGACACATTATGCAGAATGGATGTACAGTTATAGAATGTATACTGTTTAAATAAATTTGATTCATAAAATTTAATATATATACTATTTGTATATGCCTAATATTGACACTTTTTTTATCGGTACTGATATCAGAAAATCTGCCGATACCATTTTTGATACTTCATCCCATCCCTACTCCCTAATTAACATCAATAATAGACAAAGCTTTACATCATACACTTTATGATGATCTATGTAGCTATGTGGTGATAATAATTAATTCAAAACCACCAATAAGAGAAAAGCTAGTCAAATACTGTATGGAATCAGGTTAGCTCACAAAAAGTTGCCTCACTTAGTGACTCAGTATGAACTGTATGATAGCTACTATTTATATTGAACCTAACAGTTACCTTTCTGTATTTGATGCACAAAAATCCACAGACTTATTCAAAATGCTGAAAAAATCTACCAACATATTGGGCTGATCTACCAACATTTCCCTCATTTGGCCACTGAAAATTAATGGTAACATAGGAATAAATTGCTAAAAAATTCACCAACTTTGCTAGAATATTATTTTCAAAGGGAAAAATTTCCAATTTCAAGTCGGTGAAATTTACTATGAAATACAGACTGGACCTCACGCGTCACTGCAAAATACTGTTGTGCAACTGAAGTGACATCGTTTGAAAGGCTATGTCACTCCTGCGTAGTGTTGCAAAACAAAAAGTTTTTTATATTCTATGTTTTTTTCAATAAAAACAGAAATCATTGATTTTTTTATAATTTTTTTTTTTAAATACATCAATTTTCATTTGAAAATAATTGCTACATATTGATCATGTAACTCAATAGTTTTAATCAAACACATCATTTTATGACCTATTAGTTAGCTACTAAATATGTCCTTACTACTTTGTAAACATCATAAAACATGGTTAGAAGCAACACAAAGGGAACAGAAACTGAAGCAGTTCAGTACTGGTATGCAGCCTGTACAGTGCAAGTTGCAAGCCAGTGTTTTTGCATACAACTGTTCTGTAAAATGTTTCTCTCCTTCAAATTTGCAATTTTATTATGGATATCTAAAAATTGTTCATATGTGTTATCAACCTGGAGCATTGTTAATGATGGGAACAATTTTTCTTTTTGTTCCCTCATTTTATGGAATCTAGCCAGAATACTACTTTGCTCTGCTTTTTTATCATTAAATTCACTAGGAATATTAACTGAAACAGGCCCAGGATTTTAACATGTAAAGGTCCATCTAAATCAAACTTTTGTGATTGTATTTGATTCTGAAGTTTGAGAATATTTACATTTTTCTAAGAAATGGAGGTTAAGTCTCTCCAAAAGAATTTGACTGAAATCTGTGTGTTGCTTGCACAGGTGAGGCTTCATTTATGTTCTTGTCTGTCTGATCTTTGTTTTAAGTATTTTGACTTGCACTTCAGAATTCTTCCATTTATCTAAATTCATGGTTTGATTCGTTGAAGTCTGCAGCAAAGGTTAGCTGTATGTGTCTTTTCATGAGGAATAACAAGGATTTTTTTAAATTCTCACTACAATTTTGCCTACAAATAACAAGTTATCTGACAAATTTACCTTATGTCGCAGACATCATACTAATTTCTCCATTACATAAATATTTCCTGATGATAGCAAAACGTGTTGCCAATGAATCCCTTCCACTACCGATTTAGAATCTGAAGTAATATTTGCAAGATATAAGCCTGAAATTTTTGATATAGAACTTAAACTTATTTCTCTGTTTATTGTCTGTGCTTTAATTTCTAAATTATCAAAATAGATTTAGCATTCTTTTCAGCTTTATCCAATCCGACTTTAATTAAATGTTCATCAATTGATCTTCAATTGGTGAAACTGATCCAAAAGTATCATTAACTCCTGGTGAAGAAACTTGATAAGTATATATCTATTCTAAACCAACTACAAGATTCAAGGAAAATGAACCACTATATTCATGATGATGAAAAAATCATGAAATTATGGCACAGTGCACTAACAAATTATTGAGCAAACAATCATTGATAATTTAGTAAATTTTGACTAAAAACACTTGGAAAATGATTGTTATGAATATATATAGAGCAATCTTGTTACTCTTGTATAATATTAAAACAAAATGGTTTTCTAGAAAAGAAATAATGTATTTTTATAATAAAACAGTATTTCAAATAAAAAACACTTTTTAGGCTGTTTTTTATTGGGCGATGTTTTTTTTTAAATAAAAAACATGTTTTAAACAAAAAAAATATATGTAAATATACTGAACTAAATTTATAGCTACTTGATGCTTTTCATTAATCAATAATGAATTCACTTATAGCTATACGCAGGACAAGTAGCTAACTACAGAAGCAAAAAGTAGGTAGCTATATATACCTTGCCTAACAAATATGATTACTCAATAATACACAACAAATACATGATCCTATCAGTCAATTAGTCAAAATCTAATCCTTTCTCAATATTATAGACATGAAATAAGTTCTAAACATATTCCAACCAAAAATGTTGCTACCAGCACATTTCCCTGTGGAACTGGCTGAGCATCACTCCAGAGATTATATTTTATGGTATATATATTTACTAATTCTTTATAAATGACTACTCTCGACTATTCATATCATCCATAGCAGCTATGGGATTCATGCATCACATAAACTTTATATACTGTAGCGAGCATAAGTTCAGGGACAGTGAAACAGGAAACATTTTTGTTTATTGATGAGGAAATAGTCAACAAAAATGTGTGATACTTAACAACAAGAAAGTTACACATACGGTGTGTGTTTGCTAGAAATATTAGCTAAATGAATAAAGTAATAACCTAAATATTCAACTATTACCATCAGTTAAAAGTAAAAGTTATGAACCGTTATTAATAAACGGGTTCAAACTGAATAATCTCAGTTTAAAAGACTTTTTCAATGTATTACGATATTAAAGGACATCAAATTATTAGAACAAAACCATCACCGCTATTACACCTGAAGCCTGCTACTTGGAAACAAGTATCCCTCTTTGAAAAACCTCAACATCATCACAAGGATATTAAGTCACTTACGAAAATTGCAAGCATCATAGAAAGATCCAAGAGTGATGTGCAGCGTATTGTTAATACTTTTAAAGAGTGTGCTTCAATTGATGCTAAACGAAGATCCGGTAGACCGTCAAAAACTGCCCTCAGAGAAGATCGTGCCATGGTGAGACTGTTGAAAAAGGACCATTTTGAGACTGCTGCAGGTATTTTTTTGCCAAATGAGTAAAACATTGAGTAAATGGTCTCAGTGTCTCTAGGTTCTCAGTTTCTAGAAGTTTGAACAGGGTAGGATTAAGATCCAGGATGCTTGAATCAAAGCCTCTGATATTGAAAAAGAACCAAATTGCAAGACTTTAGTTTGCCAAGGAGCATGTCATTTGGTCGAAGGAACAGTGGTCTATGGTTCATTTCAGCGATGAATATAAGTTTAATGTGATTGGAAGTGACAGCAAAATGTACATTCAACGTCATGTGGGTGAAAACCTGTCCCTGAAGTGAGTTAAGAAAATAGTGAAACATGGAAGCAACAGCGCGATGGTCTAGGGCATCATTTCTGCAGTGGGAACAGGCCCAGTCTTTAGTCTGCATGGGTGGTATAAGCAACTTCTCATCCACCATTCTATTCTATATTTGCAATCATTTCATACTCTACGACAGATTTTGATGCAAGATAATTCTCCTTGTCAAACGGCTAAACACTATGAAAGCATACATCAAGTGGTGAATCAGTGGCTAAAATAATATAACGTCTTGCGTGATGCTTTCAATCCTTATTTTGTCAGCTTCAAATCGCAATCTGCCGGCAGTTTTTATCATGACATGGTCAGGGTAGGGTGTGTTATGATGAGCGGTTGTGCGATAAAACTTTTTTATGATGTTTTCATACAATTTTTGCAGATGAAATTCTCGAGAAGTATTATAATTTTGCACTGAAAACAAATTTTTAATGAATTCCATTATGAATTTATTAGTTAATGAATATTATATCGCATAACATCACACAGCAGAATAGTTTTAAATATATACACATAGTGAGTTGCTTGTACGGAACTTCAATTCAAAATGGACATTTTTCTCATAATGCATAATTTGTATCAACACCTGATTATTATTTGAATAGCTACCTAACTTATCATTAATATAGTAGAAATGCAACATTAGTGCATAACTAACAGCTTTAATTTGACTCCAGTTACCATTATTTAAGTATACTGTAGGGTGAATTACGAATTATCGGTCAGTTTCATATCTTCGGTCATATAAGAAAAAACGATATTACAATTGTTATTCAAATTTTATTGTAGATACCAACTAAAATAGAATTTATCTCAAGTAAAACCCTCGCAAATCATATACTCAAGGCGGAGCGAGCTGTGCAGCATACTTCTTCTTACTACGTCACTATAGCTACTGAAGGTTTTGGACCCTCTGACTCAGCGTTCTGCGATCGCTGAAACACTGCCTCTCTCTACCTAGCTATATCATTACTCTGGGTCATACATAAAAAGTTAAAGAGTTTCTCTTATGAGCTGACCTGCTCAGAGCCCAAACTTGAACCCCATAGAAAACATTTGGAAGGTAATTGGTGGTGGTGCTCAAGAATGCAATCTCAAAAATCAGAATTAACTGTGGGGATTCCTGAAAGAAGATTGATTTGAAGATAACCCATAATTCTGCTAATAAATGATTGATTCCTGTAATAATTGATGCAGCAAGGTCATCAAAATTAAATGACTTCACAAATACTAATTTATTACATCTAATTAGCCCATGGTTAAAGCAATAACAACTGTTCCTCAACTTTTGCTCAGTGTCTTTTTTGGTCTCTGATGACAATAGTTTAATATTTAGGTAATAATTTTTTTCAAATTGCTAATATTTCTAGCAAACGCCCACAGCATGTGCAACTTTATTGTTGTTGAGTTTCACATATTTTCATTGCCCAGTTTCTTTGCAATAAACAAAAATGTTGAATTTATTTCACTGTCCCTTAACTAATGCTCGCTAATGTAGCTATATTACATAGCTACCTTCATTAATATTCAAATGCCAAGTTACTACAATATTAAGAGCTCATTCCGTGCACAACTGTGCACTTTGACACTTTTGAATAAACTGAATTTTTGGATGCTGTTGCCTGGTCACAAATGTGCCTACGTGAAAAATCTTTGTGTTGATATAAAAAGCAACATTTCAACTAGCTGCAGAACAAAACTAACTTTGCATTTCTTTTTCGTATGGTAGTTAAAGGTACAGTAAGCATGTATGAATAGTTCATTTCAGCATCACTAGAATGACTACCACCTGCTAAAGGGTTAAAGGCACTCACCACTATGCATACTGACCAGTTTGAAAGTGAAATAACTATACATAATTATGCTATCCAATCATAATGAATATGGTTCTTCTATTTCCCTCTTTCATACTAAGCTAGTCTGTGTAAAAATCATATTTTTTCCACTAACTAGCTACGCTCTAAATATCTATCTTCATTTATAATTTATTTGCAGGGATCGGTAATTATTATGGAGTTTGGTTCCAAAGTAGACGTTAAACACCTAGCTACTAAATTAAGTAATTAATACAATTTCCCAAATTTCTCCATTTGTGATTTGGAGTTATTAGCTTCATAGTGATTTGAACCTTATCTTGGAGCTATTCACAGTAAGTTTTTATATAGCTAATAGCTATAGTTTATTTAATTTCTTTCAATATTGTTATATGTTCATCTTATCATTTTTCTTGTAGATTCAATCTGTATATTTAATAGAAACAATCAATTTTCTATTCCAGATCAATCTTCTATTCCTAAGCAAAGATGTCCCGCAGTGTACTATCTCCTGCTGTGAGCAAGAAAGAAATGTTCACTCTTCCAAATGCAGTAACAGTAACAATCCCCTGTCATACTCAGTTGATTCCACTAACTGAAAATCAAAAACAGAACATTACTATAACAGCTGCTGATACTAAATTTTCAAATAATACAATACAATCATCACTCCACTCTTCTAGCCAAATATTGCATGTACAAAACTGTGAGCCACCTAACTTAACGTCCTTGCAGTCTGGCCCAAATCAAAAGTTTCATAATGCAAATATCAATCTTAAGAATATTGGCCAGCAATTAGATAATGGTAAATGGAAGTGTGCATTGTGTCCCTCTACATATAAACATAAACCTCACCTAGCACGTCACATGTTCACTCATTCTGGACAGAAACCATTCACATGCAATTACTGCAATAAACAATATTTCCGTAAAGACAACTATCAAATTCATCTCAAAAGCCATTCAATACAAAAACCTTTTGTTTGTGCATACTGCAATAAGGAATTTCTTCGTAAAAATAACTTTGAAAGGCATATAAGACTTCACACTGGAGAGAAACCTTACGCTTGTCCCTACTGCCTACATCGATCTATTCGCAAAGATACTCTTGAAGGTCACATCTACAGGAATCATACTCGAGATCTGAAAAATATCGATAAGGATGATGATTTATCATCGAGTGATGAAGAAAGCTAATCTTAGTCTAGCTAGTTATTGTATCAGAAAATTATTTTGGCAAGTAGCTATTTGAAATAATATTGATATTAAGCTCATTGTTCAACATTCATTCAATTCAGTTCAGTTCATAAGTTTTCATATTTAAGAATAACTTAACTACTAGGTTTCCCTTTTGAAGCTCATACAATCTTTGGAAATGCCAAGAATATTGATGAAGCAATCTCTGGATGTTGGAAATATTTACAGAGGATTGCTTATGATAGAAGACATTTTGTTGAGATTAATGAACTTGATATCTATAATGTAGCCATTTATTCCAAGCTGTCCGTGAGAATCTAGTTTTAAATGTGTAGTTATTTCAACTAAACTTTTTATATTTCATATCATCTTTTAGTCAAAAAATGATTGCTGTGTTTTATGTTATCATGTCATTCATGTGGAATACAGTTTCTGAAAAATAATAATTGACAGGCATGAGAAATAGTTGGTAGCTATGATACATAGCTACATGTAGAGTACCTATGTAACGTTTGGAAGAAATTTTCAATTAGCTAGCTAGAAAAATCTTTCATGATATTTATCTGTAACAGCCCTCTATTAGCTATCGCTAACTAAACCATATCAAAATTGAATAGAAATTGATGCAGTTAGTTACTTTTGAATTGCTTCTCTTTATAGGTATAGTTACAAGAATAGTTTTTTTATCAGTCCAGCTTCAAGAATAGTTTTTCAATTTAATCGTGTTGAAAAATTTAATAAAAATATATTTTTGTCTATGGTCTCCAAATTAATGTGCAAAAGTGAAAATAAATGTGATGAGTTAATTTTGAATATAGCTAATAGCTACCTAGTGCTAAAATAAACATGTAGCTATAGCTAATTAATTATATAGCTATCTTCTTCATCTGAAGTAATAATAGAAAACTTCTCATATTCATGCACCAAATAACTAAGCAAGCTAACATCAGTAACTGACTATTGCGGATATTTGTTAGCCTCAAAGAAGACCTATTATTTTTAAATTGTAATGCTCTGTTTCCAGTATATGTTCATAGTAGCCAGGGCTGTGGAGTCGGAGTCAAAGCCTTTTTTGGTGGAGTCGGAGTCGGGAGTCGAATATTTGTACCAACTTCCCACTCCAAGCTAAGATATAAGTCACAAAAATTTAGATCCATTTTATTTGTTGTTCATCATGTTAAATATCTTATAAGAACAAATGATTGCTCATATATATGAATTAAATCAAAATTTATAGTCTAAACATTCAAATGACTCAATATTGCTTATAAAATACTGTAAAACTATCTGTCGGAGTCGATAAGATAAATTCAAAATAAAGGAGTCTGAGTTGGAGTTGAACATTTTATGTACCTACTCTGCAGCCCTGATAGTAGCTCTCCGATTAAGTAGCTCTCGACAATCAAAATATATGGTAATTCAAGAGACCTTTATTAACTATTTATCTGCATTCCAATTTGTCCTTATTTACCCTGAAATTCTTACCATGGAATGTGACGGAAAGGTACACAAACACTGGTATCTGCATTCATGGATAGAAATTATATGGAAAATGTTTTTGTTTGATAGCTATTTATTTTTCTTCACTGATCAATGTATCTCCTTTTTGAATTACCATTAATTAAGTCCAGACAAATACACATGATGTAATTAATTCATTTTTCTTAAAGTTAAAAGTGGGATGTTGACATGTAGCTACAAGAATTCATGATAATGCCAAAGCAATTTAATATTTAGAGTTTGTATTTCACAAACGTTAAAATATTTCTTCTCCAAACAGATATCGTCTGTATGAAATGTACAATTAAGTTTAATTAAATAATTAGCTAGCTATGTGGTTTTAAATTCTTGAAGCCTTTTGAATAAATCTTTTATTGAAAAGAATACATGTACTAGTTACATTAGATAACTACTAACAAGGTGCTATATTGCATAAAACCAAATTATTCAGCTTCAGATCAACCATCCTTAATAATAATTACTTTTCAATTTATTCTAATACTTTTGTTTAACATGTTTTTGACATCCTTTCCTAGCTTTTAGAAATATAAATCCAAGTCTAGATTATTTTCCAATAGCTATTTCCCTCTTGATCCTTTGTTATTTTAGAGCCTTAAATTTTGAAGCAGACTTTACCAGTTAGATGAGATGTAGCTAACTACAAGCAGGATGATTTCATAAATTTGTTATCAAGATTTTCTCTATGATTTTCATCTATATTTTTTCTTCAGCACATTTCAAAGTCTGATGTTTGTTAAAGTAGTCTAAAATGTTAGCCTTTATTATTCTCTACAATTTTTCTTCCATGCGAGACTACATTTCAGTTGTGCTTGTGGTCTTTCTTCTGTCTTCTAGATGGTGGAATGAATTCACTGAGCAGCTTCTCTGCTTGCATTTGCGCAGTCATTTAGTTTACTTTCTTATTTGACAATTTCTCCCAAAGTTCCTTGTATTTATTTGTCTTTTGTTATCTAAATGACTTTATAATTGACGTGAATGGATAGCTCTTAAATTAATGTACAATAATGATTGACTAAGTATGGTGCCAATGTGATTTTCTACTAAATGATTAGCTATTTAATATAGCGCCAAGGGGCTCTATCCTGAAAATGTCTGTTGTGAAGGTGGTGACATTACTTTGACTCTGAACTGTTGTAATTTTGAGTGTTCTTTTTATCATGTTACTTACAATTCTAGAGGATAGTGCTAAGGTTATGCTCTTCAATTACAAGAACTCAAGGTTTTGATTAAGTAAGCTTCATTTACTATCACCTCTTCATTTTCCTCTTTTATCCGTGAATGCAGTCACCTGTGCTGATGTCTCTTTTCGTCACATTTCTTGGTAACTGACTGCACTCACGGAGTAGCTTTTCTGCATCCATTAGCTTTGTCACCTAAGGGTGGTAGGTAACATTGTGTGAGGAGAAGGTTTTACTGATACTCACTCTAATACTTCTTTGGAGTAGCTTCCTTAAATTCTCTTCTAAAGTTAGTATTCACAAACTATATTGAATCTTTATCCTCAACTGATCTCAAAAATTGTTTAAAAATATGTAATTGAGTTAGCTACTGAAACTGTTTTTCCTATATATATTTGTCAAATGAAATAATGACAATGTGCTGTTGATTTATGCTTAATTATAATAATTTGATGATTTTTGATCAATTTATTATAAAATCATCAATTTTGCATATAACTAATAAATTATCAATATACTTTAAAATTAGATATTTTCAATTCTGCATGCAGCTCAAAACTGACTTGTAAGTCTGAACATTATAAGCAGCTATTAGGTTAAAAATAAGGCAATGTTCTATATATATTTTATTTTTGTATGACTCTTTAGATTTGAATATTATATTAAATCTTTCAATAAACTTTATGGCCTTTTATCAATCTGCGGAAAATTTTGTTTTACAACACTGATGTTTACTCATGTCAGTCATGCTATCATGTCGGTGCCGGAACACTGTCTAGTTGTGTATGACTTAGAAAATACATAAGGACTTAATTATTTTGGTTTTATTTCATCATTTATTATGTTTTGAAATTGCAGGAAACTGTCTGGTGGAAGAAGAGAATTTCCCTGAACTGAACTTAAATATTTTTGATTATACAGGATGTAGATGAATTACCATCTTAATCTATTTTGCTATCATTTCTTAACGCTACTTGCAGTTTTAGAGGATAGCGCTAGGGTTATGCTCTTCAACTACGAGGTCTTAGGTTTTTGTTATAGTTACACGCGGAGGCTTCATTTACTGTCACCACTTCATTTTCCTCCTCCTTTTCCCTGATCATGATGATTGTGTCCCTTTTCGTCACATTCTTTGATAATTGACTGCATACACAGAGTAGCTTTTCTGCATCCATGAGCATTGTCACTGACGGTGGTAGATGACTTTAGTTCATGATACCACTTTTCTTTCTGGCTGCTTCTTCCAGTCCCTTGTATTTAATTTCCTATTGACGTCGACGATATGGCCTTTGGTTCCGAAGCGGACTTTAAACCCTTGAATTAATTAATTAACCTCCCTTTATCTGGTTTATCAATCGAATTACAGCACTTATAAATTGAAAGAATAGGATTCTATTTTCTCTGAGTAAGATGTAAATATAATTATTTTAATCTCGCACCGTACCTATAGTTGAATAATTAATTTGATATTGATATAATATTTACCTGTCGGTATTATGGTCACTAATTAAGATTAATATTAAATTATTAATTAATTTTTTTTTCACGTATTCGAAAAATGTGGTACGAATCCTTACTGCAAAATATATTTACAGTAAACAATTACTGTTTATTCAATGTTACACTATTAGATGAATAAAAGTATCAAACTAATTACTTACACTTAGTGAGTGAGAGTTAAATTTTAATACCTGAAAATTTATTTTCTACTTTTATGTTCCATCATAAAGCGAGAAAGGAACTGCAGTCAAATGTAGGTACAGCATTCAGGTGTCAAAGGTACCTTTGGCCCCTAACTTTTTATTTATGCAGTTATGAAGTTTAAACTTATATGATGTTTTACCTAAACCAATACCGATAATATCCAGTGAAAAATTCGTCAATTAATTGAAATTTAAATTAGTAATGAGCAAAACGACCATCGAAAATGATGTAGGTACCTGAGGACCTGAGACACCCGAACTGGTGTGACAGGTACATTTGCAGTTTATTTCTGATAAATATACAGATATAATATTTCGTGGGCCATGCTCCCCATACTTGAATATTTTAAAAGCATATTCGTTAGACGGTTAGAACCTATTTTCACAACCCTAATTGAAGTGGGAATTGATTAAATATAGCAAATAAAATTTTAAACAACAGAAAATGAATCGAGTAAATTTTGCCTATACTAATTTAGAGAAATATTTTGTACTCTCATATAAAAAATTTCTCGGGATCTATAATTTCAATGTGAACCGTTATATATAAAATTATTCAGGTAAAAATTATTTTTCCAACTGAATCACAAAATATAGTAAGTCCTAGTCTGTATTATAGATTTACTAGCTAATTACTATTTCTTATACAGTGTCACGCAAACGTATTCAATGCATCAAATTATCGTACAAATCTTAATTTCTAATTATTAATAGTACCTCAAGTTTACAAGAATTATACCTACATTTAGATGTAGATAGTAAGTTCTCAAAAGGATTCTCGAAATAATTGCGTTTTTAACGTAAAAGTATTTAATACCCTTCACATCTCATATTTTTAGGTACCGTAGCACTTTATTTGACCTGAATTATTTTCACATCAGTATGAAAAGATTTCAACCAATCACGGGCGTGTGTGTCTATCCATTGGAAGCCGGTAACCTTCATTGTGGACTATAAAGCAAAAGAGTTATCAAATGATCTTCGGAAGCGCATAGTGGACCTGCACGTAGAAGAATAAGGATAAAAATAAATGTCGCAGGCTTTTAATGTCACTGTGAACACTGTTGGGAGCGTATAATCAGGATTTGGAGTAAGACCGATATTGTAACCAATGCCCCAAGGAGCGGCCGTCCAAAAAGATGAACGGTGCAACAAAGATGTTAGTCATCAGAAATGTGAAACAAAAACCATTTGTAACTCTCAACGAGATAATAGAATATTTATAAAGGGGTGCAGTAACTGTTAGCAAAAATACATCCAGTCAAACTATTCAACGGAGAGGCATTAACTCGAGGACCCCAATGAAAGCACCTCTAGTCCTCTATTGTAAAATAAACAAGTCTCCTAGCATTTGAAATTTGCAAACTAGTATTTGGAGAAGTCAAAAACATTTTGGGTTTCTGTTTTGTGGTCTGATGCAACGAAAATAGAACTTTTCAGACACAACACCATATTAAATATAGGAGCAATGTTTGTAGGAATAATGGTGAAGCCGATTTCTTAATATCACTCTCCCAGCTGTTAAATTTGGAGGCGATAATATTATATTTTGAGAATGCTTTTCTTCACTTTCAACTGAGGGACAGAAGATCATTGAAGAAAGAATGAATGCTATATTGCCCGGGTATATCCTTAGTGAAAGACTTTTCAAATCTATCGATTTTTGCCAATATAATGGTGATTCTGTCGTTTAAGGGGAGTGTTTCACTTTTTTACTTTTTTTTTGTTTGAAGAGTGAGATGCTTGATTTTCTCCGACTTGATTATAATATAAAAATGGACAATTTTTACTTAAGAATTTTTTTTCAAATCCTCCCCATTCCCCCTCCCCCCTCGAAAACCGCAAAATTTGGACTTTTTTTAAATCCCTACTCCTCCCTCATTTTTTGGCTTAGAGACATCTGGTTAATTTTTTTTTTGTTCAGAATTTTGCACTTCACAATAGTATGATCCGTTCCATTAAATTAGCATTCTCAAAAAGAAAATAATAAAAATTAAAAAAAAATTCGATTATTTTTGAAATATGGTTACTTTTCCCAATACACTTTTTTACAAGTTGAGAAATAACATATAAACTGATCGTACTTTTGTAGACAACGGAATTCTAAATAAAAAGAAAAAAAAACCATGTCTCAGTCAAAAATTGAAGATGGAGTAGGCTTTAGAAGTTGAAAAATGAAGTGTTCAGAACGGTCAATTTTCCATTTCATTTTTTTCAATTCTCATGATTATTTTTTATAACAGCAGTACTATATTGATTACATGAAGAATACTAGAAACATACAAATACTACTTCATAACATACCTTTTTTATTATTTTTGCTTCCCGTAACTCCTCCCTTCTTCTTTCCCCTCTCCCCTAGAGGGGAAAGGCACTTTGAGGTGCCTCTCCCCCCTTTTTGAGGCACTTACAGAAATTTTCATCCTAATTTTTATACACATGATTTGGGACATTTTAAGGTGTCTTTTAATGCAAAAAAATTTATTTCGGAAAATCATTTCTAATTTCGGTGAGACATTCCCCTTAATAAGATAATGGCCCAAAACAAATGAAAACAATTGTTTGATGACACCAAAATTAATGTTATGAAGTTTCCCAGCCATTCACCAGACCTAAACCAAATCGAAAAATTGGGAGGATTCTCAAATTAATGTTCACAAAAGAAATCCTCAGAATATCAACGATCTGGAAGCTTATACTGTGTTGAAGAGTGGTCCTGCATTATATTTGAAACATGTATTCGAAGCTTACTTGCAACTATCTTGCAGTTAATCCTGTTAAAAAGGACAAAGGACATGCAACCGAGTATTAAAAAAGTGTATTTCCTCAATGAACAATAAAAAAAATCAAAGTTTACAAGTATTCTTATTGAGAACTTACTATTTTGGTATGTATAAATGTATAATTCAGGCCAATTTGAGCTACTAGCAATAATTAGAAATTGTGATTCGCTTGATAATTCAATGTACATTTATCTACTTAAGGGTAAGTAGAGAGAAGGGTCTCCATATGATGCTAATTTCTCAAATCACAGGTTTCTTATTTTCTATTATTTTCAAAAAATAAAAAAAGTTCATTGCTGTATTGTAAAATATCTACAATTGTAAAATATCTACAAGCATTACAATTAGTAAAGTTTACTTTAGGAAATACGAAATGAGTAAACTTATAAAAATCACTACTGATACATTTTTCTTTTACTGTACATATCACGCCTGACGAATATTTATATTATTCCATATCAAGGAATATTTCAAAAAGTGAATAAGGTACAGGTAGATAATATAGAACATACTGTTCCAAAAACACAATAAACGTAATTCTTATATATTCTGAGTATCCGTAGTTAGTCAATAAATCCTTCCAAAAACACACAGGATGACAGGAATTATCTTTCGAATTCCTTTGCAGTGAATTAGATGATCAGACAATCTGAACTGGAATTTGTCTCCGGAACTGAGAGATTCCTGTGATAAATTACGAAGAATTCCCGAAAAGGACTCCCAAATCATCTCATAAGTTCGTATCGTGGCACTGGATGCCAGAACATTTAGTCTGATGGAGGACTTTGTCCATTATATTATGAATGTTGTGAAAACCAAAGGAAAACCCGTCAGCATAAGTATTATGTATTGGTATAAATTGATTATAAATTGATTGGCTTTATGAGAATGTAATTAGAATTATTATGTTGTCGTCTCGTAATTAGTCACTTCATATCATAAAGATTGTGTCTCTTAATAAATACTTAATTACTTGTTATGAGTTCTCATTAGAGTATCCCTTGAGGTCAATGATAATGAATTTAGTTTCATTAGCTTTATGTATTTAATAGTACACAGAATTAATAGGTTACATAATTTATGAGGTAACCAGGGATATCAGACAACCAGACTAACTACGTTACCTGTTATAACCTTATCTATGTACAACATGGTTATCCGGAAAAAAGAGAACGGAAATAATCCACAATAAAAAAATTGTGTATCCTATTTGTCTATTGATAGTTACATATCTGTAGTTCTAATCCTTGACCATCAGTCTCAATCTAAATGCCTAATAAGAATTATCAATTTTGTGCGTTGTGTAGTCATTGTAGCTGTAAAAGATAACGAAAAGGTAAGATATAAATAACTTACAGACTACTTCAAAGACACTTACATTGGAAGTCAACAGAAGAGAGCAAGAAGGAATCAGTTGTTCAAGATAGTTGTAAAGAACATGTATATTGTATATAAGAGTGAAAAGTAATCTACCGAAGTCAATCAATGTATCGAAGTCTGGCACTGACGTTTAATAGTTGTGTTGGGTGTTTTCATCCATTATAGTTGTTGAGTTTTCTAAGATGTCTCCAAAAGGAACAAACATTTCAGGAACTTCGCTTAGACCTTAGAGCAAATTACTGCTGGTAGTACCTCTCATTCGAAGAAGAACAAATATAAAGATTACTTAGTTAGATTGCGCAATGTTGTGGGAAAATATGTCAAATGAAGGTATTCTCTTCTGAGGGGATTTTTTCCTAGACCCAACAACATGTATATAGAAACCGTTTGCAGCCTGTGCTAAATTTCCTACTCTCCGATATAATTGGTAATCCTTATTTTAATTAGGATTATCACTATGTCCAATAGGGTTATCATTAGTTTTTAGTATAAGTTAGAGTACCTCTAATTGTTTTGCGTCGAAAAACAATTCTTATCCCAAATGCTAATTGGTTAAAGAATGTGAGTGGCACTAAAATTTCTCCGTAATGTATTTCTAATTTTATACTGAGATTCATTCATGGATGATTGAAAGGAATTCTTTATTTCTTATTCCATAGGTATTGGCATTTAAGGTGAATTGACCAACTAGTAGATGCAACGCTCCAGAGGTTGTCTGAAATTAAAATGATAGTTAAAATACCAACCCATGCCTGGAAAATTTGTCCACGGAAAATTCATCCACGGAATATTCGTCCACGGAAAATTTGTTCTCGAAAAATTCATCCACGGAAAATTAAATAACTTCAGTGACATTTTGATCTCATTGAAGTTTTCATTATTCGTTCTTCGCTAGTTCATTGCATGGTTAAGGCAGCTTCACACTTGCATTTTAAACAGCGCGGAAAAAAGCTCTTCTTAAAATGTGTTCACACATGCGTTTTTTTATCGCCTAAATAAAAATTTAGACTGATTTTTCTATCATCGATAAAAGAAATCGCCAGTGTAAAGACATTTTAAGATAAGCTTTTTTTTGCGTTGTTAAAAATGAAAGTGTGAAGCGGGCCTTAACCATGCAATGAACATGAACAAACGAAGAACGAATATTCATAGTGAAAACTTCGATGAGATCAAAATGTAACTGAGGTTGTTCAATTTCCAAATAGTTTCCAAGGAAGAAGTGTAGCACCCTGTATTATAATGTCTACATTATAATTATTTTCCTTTTATTCACTGCCTTTTAGTAAGTAAAATCACAGACTTAGCTCTAAGAATAACCTTTGCTCAATGTAAAAAATAATCACCCTCACTCTTTGCTTACCTGTTCTCAAACTATGTCCATCAGCTCAAAATTGTTTCTACCTGTTAATAGTACAATAAGAGGCAGAGAAAAAGAGACCAAGACCAAGATGCAGTTTTTTCGTCCATCGGTTAACGATGTACAAGTATTTGAAAAAGCGGAATCATTTTTGTGGCCCATACTGTATAAAGATATCATAAATTTATTTTAAAGTAAAATGTTTGATACCTAGACGTTCTCAACACCGGAAGATGTTGTTGGCGTTACTGAAAATTTGTACGAGGATGCCAATTAAGATTTTTTAACTATTTCGAAGCTACGTATAATAAAACAAAATGGAGAAGACGAAACCAATGCGAATCCAGTTGAATTTTGAAATATTCAAGAAAGAGCATCCCCAGCTAACCATATCCTCTCTGTCCCGTGAGGGACAGAGGGGGATATCCCTCGCTAGCGAGAGACAGAGAGGGACGTCTTTCCAACGTCTGAAGTCCCACTCTCGTCCCACGTATTGAACAAGCGGGGATATCCCACGTCTGTCCCACGCGGGATATCCCACGCCGGATGTCCCTCTCTGTCCCACGCGGGATGTCCCTCGTCTGTTTTACGCGGGAAAAAGTTATATATTGAGTCGTGGAGCAAATCTTAATGGTAAAAATAACGATACATATTGCAGCAAGTTCATTCTCAAGCCTTATTTATGTATCATAACTAGGTAGGTATTGATAAACTCTAGTAGATATAACTAGGTAGCCTAAGGTAGGTATTGATAAATTTAATTTATTTAATATATTAAACTCTAGTAGATATAACTAGGTACCTGTTGATGAACAGTTGTAGGTAACTATGTAGGTAGGCATTAATGGATACAAGTAGGTAGGTATTGATAAACAATAGTAGGTAACTAGGTAGGTATTGACAAACAGTTGTAGGTAACTAGGTAGATATTGATAAACACTAGTAGATAACTAGGTATGTATTGACAAACGATTCCAGGACAATAACCCCCCGTGCAAAAAAAAAACCGTGCTATAAACCCCCCGGACAAAAACCCCCAAGCAAATAACCCCGGTCTATATAAATAGCATAATTCATTTTTATTAATATATTGAACATTATTCAATGCGAACCAATAATTATTACATTTTCTTCGAAAATATGACAAATTTTTTGCAAAATAAGGTATTCCCAATTACCTATTTTATAGTAAAAATAAGTACAGTATACATTTTGTCACTATCAAACCTGGCCGAGGGGGGGCAAGCCCCCCCCCCCCAAACTCCCCCAATCGGACCGCTAACCTAACCTTAGGTGCACTATATCTCTTTATATTTATAGCATATAGTAATTTTATCAATAAAAAATTAATTAAAATGAATTATGCTATTTGTATCGAACGGGGGTGTTTTGCACCGGGGGTTTTTTGCTTGGGGGTTCTTGTCCGGGGGGTATATTGCACGGGGATTTTTTGACCGCGGGGGTTTTTTTGCACGGGGGGTTATTGTCCTGTCACCATTGACAAACAGTAGTAAGTGACAAGGTAGGTATTGATGAGCACTATAGTAGGTAACTAGGTGGGTACTGATAAGCACTATAGTAGGTAACTAGGTAGGTATTGACAAACAGTTGTAGGTAACTAGTTAGGTATTGATGAAAACTAATAGGTAATTAGGACCTTAGGTTGGTATTGATAAACAGTTGTAGGCAACTAGGTAGGCATTGATAAACACCAGTAGGTAACTAGGTAGGTATTGACAAACAGTTGTAGGTAACTAGGTAGGTATTGACAAACAGTTGTAGGTAACTAAATAGGTACTAATAAATACTACGTAATAGGTAACTAGGTAGTAGTGAAAACCACCAGTAGGTGGGTACTATGTTCGTATTGATAAACAGTTGTAGGCAATAGGTAGTTGATGATGAACACTAGTAGGTAACAATGGATAATATTAATAAACAGTTGTAGGTAATTAGGAAGTTAATAACATTAATTAACATTATTAATATAAATATCAATAAATACTTACTTACATATAGTAGCTTCGTTTTACTAGCGCTTCAGCCCAGGTCTATCTCGCGCTTAATGTTGTTATTTGGACGTCAATATAGTTTCTTTCGCTTTCCTATATTTCGTTGATCAAATTTATAGAGGTTAGGTAGTTGATCAATGGAAGATTGTTCTCGAGTTCTTCACCAATCATGAGATGCATAATTTCTGTGAAGTCTATTGTGTTTCTTGTTGCAGGGAAGAATTGTTCTCTTTCAGTTCTGTAGTTTGGGCATTCTGCTATTATATGTTGAACTGTGAGGTGCACTATGCAGTCTGGGCAAATTGGTTGATCTGTTCTTTCCATGTAGTGTCTATGAGTTTTGAGGGTGTGTCCAAGTCTGAGGCGTATCAATAAATAAATTTCTACATATTTTTATCATTTACATTAAAAAAGAAGAGATACAAAAAAGTAGAATATTAAATTATAATTATTTATAATAACTTTCAGAAGCACGCAATTTATCAAATTGTATAAAGACCATTTCAATACTATTTCTACCATGTCCAGGATGGCTCAGTGGTAGCGTCGCCGACTTCAATAGTACATCACACCACAGTCCTGAGAACACCGCTACATTTCTTTCTCCATTTCTTCCCATTTAATTTGTATATAACAATATGTATCATTAAATTAATTGATATCCAGTTAAACGTACATACACACTATGTGCAATAAAGTAAGAAATAGCAATAAAATTAACTTGATTTTTTTAATTTCTTATACATATTTATATACCCCAATTAACCGAAGTAGTTTGAGTAGCAGAGGGATATGTCCCCCTTGCAGAGCGGGACATACGCACACTGTCCCATTTGCAGAGGGGGACATCCGCACTCTGTCCCACGTCTTGCAGAGGGGGACATCCGTACTCTGTCCCACGTCAAGCAGAGGAGGGCATTCACACTCTGTCCCACGTCTTCAATCCCTCAATAGCGAGGGACATCAGCACTCTGTTCCACGTGGGTCCCACGTCTTGAATCCCTCTATAGCGAGGGACATCCGCACTCTGTCCCACGTGGGTCCTGCGTCTTGAAAACGGAGTGGGTCAAGACGTGGGACATGTGGATGTCCCTCTCTGCCAGAGTGGGACAAGACGTGTGATCACACGTCTTGCAGAGGGGGACCCCTGTGCAGACGAAGAGGGTTAGACGTCTGCAAGGCGTCTGATTTCCCCCGCCCCACGTCTTGCCCAAAATCTTAAATCCCTTCATAGCGAGGGGTATCAGACGTCATAAGACGTGGGACAAACAGATTTTGGTTAGCTGGGTCCTAATATTTGGAAATTAATCTATTAAAAATGAAGGAAGAAGAGTTAATCCAAACTAACAGAATTCAAACAAAGAAAGGTGACAGACAGCATGAAAGGCCAAATATCGAAATATTGAAGAACTAATTTAAAGCTAGTATTGCAATACACTCCAAATGAAGGTACACGGAAAATTGCCATGATGAAAACAGCCAGACGGAAAACTGCCTATGCGGAAAACTGCCAGTCACTTGATGGGAATTTAATGAGTAAATTCCTAATAAAATTTAATTTATAAAAAAATAGCCATTCGCCCTTCGTAAAGGAGTTAAAAGGACATTCCTTTTTAATTAGTATACAAAAAAATAATTATAGTTAAATAAAGACTAATTTAATAGAAAAATTCGTATAATACAATATATTATATAAATATTAAAGATATAAATCAAACATAATGTAGAAAATTAAAAACTAAAATATTTCTTAGAAAATAATACTATAGGAGAAGAAACATAGAATTAATTGTATTAGGGACAGAGTACAATTTCAATGTTTGCACAACGCATCTTTACATTATCAGTTCATAAAAGGTTTAGTGTCTAATTATTTATTTTTGTGATTATAATTTGTGAATTGAACAAGTCATCAAGCCTAATATTCGCTTGTTTTCATTTTAAAACAACTTCGACTGATGTTCGAGAAATATTTAGAATTTGCTACCCAACATCTATGATTATTACACTGTTATTACATACCTAATTCTCTGACAATTTCATTCGATCGAATTGGATTGAATATTGATTAAATTGAAATTAAATTGAAAATTATCAATAAAAATAATAAAATTGAAGGTGTTGTTTTATTATCATAGAGAATATAAATGTAAATGTAATAAATATTGAACATACATATAAGTTTATTTAACATTCACTTAATTTATTGTATAATTTAAAATTATATTATTAAGAGAATATACAGGGTGTCCCAGAAAAAAATGTACCAAATTTAAATTAGTATATTTCAACAACTATTGATAGTACAGTTTTCTTTCGAGTATCATTTTGTTTGTTAAACCCTTCTCCATCCACGGTTAAATTTTCATAAAGTTTTATGGATTGTTGTGAATGTTAAAACAAATTTATTGATTAGTGGTGAAAATGGCCTTGCGCGAACGGTCAGCAAACAACAAATTAAGTAATTTCAAAGGTAACGAATATATTTATTAGGCAATAACCCTATTAATAAAATATTTTTATTTCCAGGTTTAAGAAGCATTCAAATAACTAAATATTGACAATATGGAGAAATGTGTTTAATACAAAAAGGAAGGCACAAGTCTAAATTTTCACAAGGGTCGTTCAGGCCACCCTTACAAAATGAAAGTCAGAGTGATGGTTTAAATTTAGGATGGACATTTTGATGACCAAATTGCTGAATGCTCTGATTAATTACTTATTCATTCATATTAAATACAACTTCGTCCCTCATGACAATATCTTTCACATAACAAACATGTCTTTGCAAGAACCAGTTGACAAAGCTTCTACGGCGTCAAAATCTGTTTCAAGAAGTTAATGTCTGACTTTCATTTTTATGGGTGGCATAATAGGTCATGTTTAATAATTCTATATTGACAGAAGATTTTGAGATATTTAATCCATTTCCCCAAACAAAATCATTTCTACTATTAAAAAAAAAGGAGTTGCTGAACAAAATTTATTTTATTTAATATCTTGTGATCTGATAGGCCCTTGTTAAAATTAATACTTGTGCCTTTATTTTTGTAAGTAAACACATTTTTCCGTATCGGCAATATTTTATAAAAGGAATAGTTTTTGAATGCTGTTAAAACATGGAAATAAATCAGTTTTATTGTGGGGTTGTTGTGTAATAGATATTTTTATGCTTGAACTTACCACATTTTCCGTTTACCAACTATTAATAAAATCTTTATAAAATTCACAAAAATGAATAAAATTTCATGAATATTTTACTTGAGATGGATAAGAGTTCAAAACAAACAAAGTTGGGAACACTTTTCTCTGGGATACCCTGTATAATTAGTAGGTAGGGTCATTTCAATATCATAGATGAAACTAAATGAAATGGTATCGAAGACTATATAGCTCGGATTTAGAATGATCCAATAGTCTTTAATTCAATGCGTCTATAGTATTTTCAGGATCTATGATTTTAAATGCATATTGTCATAACCCTACTAATTAGCTAGTAATCACAAAACAGTACGCTGGGTTAAACGTTCACTTTTGAACTAAAGGCTATATCGCTGACATCAATAGGAAATTAAAAGCAAGTGACTATATATGTAACTAAACATGTTTTTTTAAAATATACGTGACATAGAAAATAAGTTAAAAATAGTAAATATAACTTCCTTATGTGTACTGATTTTGGTTTACTGTGTGTTTGATGAAGTAGTTTTGTTGAAATATTATTTTCCTTTGAATGTTAAGTGATACAATATCTATAAAGTAATTACTGTAAAAATCAATTTCCCTTACCCCCTTAACGAAGGAGTAACTCCGTTTTTTATGAATTAAAATGTTCCTAGAATGTATTTATAACTAAATAGAATATCTTAAAAGTCAAAAAATGCATAAATCCCCAAAGTGACTGGCAGTTTTCCAGACACCCCAAATTAAACAAAATTTTATGACAATTATTGCCTATGTTTTGAATTGCTGAAAAAGTTCAGCTATTCAATTTAAGTATTTGATTATGTTATTTTATTTTTTATTATAAATCAATATAAGCTACATAGAATAAATTTTTCATCAACAGCTGGTTATATAACTGCTGAATATATGTGTTATTTTCATCTAACCAGATTTTATGCGACTGCAATTATCTCTTACATATATTGTTAACACTCAAGAATGTCTTTCTTTCTATTCCTTATTTAAGAAAACGGACGAATTTTCCGTGGACAAATTTTCCGTGAACCAATTTTCAGTGATCGAATTTTCCGAGGACGAATTTTCTGCGGACGAATCTTTAGTGGACGAATTTTCCGTGGTCGAATTTTCTTAGCACTAGGTTAACCGTATTATTCAACAACGAACATCCTGTACAATTTTAGAAATGAAGATCTTTCGATTCTTCTATTTCCTTGAGTTCAGTCCATAAGGCTAGCTTTTAATATCTAATAATAATTATTAGTTATTATAATTCAATGAAAAACAATGATCGAAAAGTTTAGTTGTTTTTAAACGATCTATGAGAAAAAATTGATTCTTGTATGATGTTGAATGTTTATTGCTGTATCAGTTATATGTATAAATATGTTTTTATTTTGCCTATAGTCTCAATTAGGATCATTATAGGCATGTAGCAATTTAATGTTCGTTTATGTAATGTAGGTATGACATATGTATAAGTAGTATATAATTTATGTGACTCGTCTAATTCTATCATAATAAACAATTTTAATTTCATACGTCAATGAATTCTGCAATTATTTTTTTGTGTTTCTTGAAGTGAATATCATAAAAATATAACATACACATTTTACTCATTTCTATCCTGAATAACTTGCTAATATCTCTCCACATTCTGGAGAAGGAAACTCCCTGTCATCTGAAATCTCTTGAACAGTCAGTATAAACATGCTTCAGTTAGATGTGTTACCTCGTGTATCCTATAGCACTCTAAGATGTGTTACCTCGTGTATCCTATAGCACTCTAAGATGTGTTACTTCGTGTATCTCATAGCACTCTAAGATGTGTTACCTCGTGTATCCTATAGCACTCTAAGATGGGTTACCTCGTGTATCCTATAGCACTCTAAGATGGGTTACCTCGTGTATCCTATAGCACTCTAAGATGGGTTACCTCGTGTATCCTATAGCACTCTAAGATGGGTTACCTCGTGTATCCTATAGCACTCTAAGATGGGTTACCTCGTGTATCCTATAGCACTCTAAGATGTGTTACCTCGTGTATCTCATAGCACTCTAAGATGTGTTACCTCGTGTATCCTATAGCACTCTAAGATGTGTTACCTCGTGTATCCTATAGCAATCTAAGATGTGTTACCTCGTGTATCTCATAGCACTCTAAGATATGTTACCTCGTGTATCATATATCACTCTGAGATGTGTTACCTCGTGTATCTCATAGCACTCTAAGATGTGTTACCTCGTGTATCCTATAGCACTCTATGATGGGTTACCTCGTGTATCCTATAGCACTCTAAGATGTGTTACCTCGTGTATCCTATAGCACTCTAAAATGTGTTACCTCGTGTATCTCATAGCACTCTAAGATGTGTTACCTCGTGTATCCTATAGCACTCTAAGATGTGTTACCTCGTGTATCTCATAGAACTCTAAGATGTGTTACCTCGTGTATCCTATAGCACTCTATTGGTGTGTTACCTCATGTATCCTATAGCACTCTAAGATGTGTTACCTCGTGTATCCTATAGCACTCTAAGATGTGTTACCTCGTGTATCCTATAGCACTCTAAGATGTGTTACTTCGTGTATCTCATAGCACTCTAAGATGTGTTACCTCGTGTATCCTATAGCACTCTAAGATGGGTTACCTCGTGTATCCTATAGCACTCTAAGATGGGTTACCTCGTGTATCCTATAGCACTCTAAGATGGGTTACCTCGTGTATCCTATAGCACTCTAAGATGGGTTACCTCGTGTATCCTATAGCACTCTAAGATGGGTTACCTCGTGTATCCTATAGCACTCTAAGATGTGTTACCTCGTGTATCTCATAGCACTCTAAGATGTGTTACCTCGTGTATCCTATAGCACTCTAAGATGTGTTACCTCGTGTATCCTATAGCAATCTAAGATGTGTTACCTCGTGTATCTCATAGCACTCTAAGATATGTTACCTCGTGTATCATATATCACTCTGAGATGTGTTACCTCGTGTATCTCATAGCACTCTAAGATGTGTTACCTCGTGTATCCTATAGCACTCTATGATGGGTTACCTCGTGTATCCTATAGCACTCTAAGATGTGTTACCTCGTGTATCCTATAGCACTCTAAAATGTGTTACCTCGTGTATCTCATAGCACTCTAAGATGTGTTACCTCGTGTATCCTATAGCACTCTAAGATGTGTTACCTCGTGTATCTCATAGAACTCTAAGATGTGTTACCTCGTGTATCCTATAGCACTCTATTGGTGTGTTACCTCATGTATCCTATAGCACTCTAAGATGTGTTACCTCGTGTATCCTATAGCACTCTAAGATGGGTTACCTCGTGTATCCTATAGCACTCTAAGATGTGTTACCTCGTGTATCCTATAGCACTCTAAGATGTGTTACCTCGTGTATCCTATAGCACTCTAAGATAGGTTACCTCGTGTATCCTATAGCACTCTAAGATGTGTTACCTCGTGTATCCTATAGCACTCTAAGATGGGTTACCTCGTGTATCCTATAGCACTCTAAGATGTGTTACCTCGTGTATCCTATAGCACTCTAAGATGTGTTACCTCGTGTATCCTATAGCACTCTAAGATTTGTTACCTCGTGTATCTTATAGCACTCTAAGATGGGTTACCTCGTGTATCATATAGCACTCTAAGATGGGTTACCTCGTGTATCCTATAGCACTCTAAGATGGGTTACCTCGTGTATCCTATAGCACTCTATTGGTGTGTTACCTCGTGTATCCTATAGCACTCTAAGATGGGTTACCTCGTGTATCCTATAGCACTCTAAGATGTGTTACCTCGTGTATCCTATAGCAGTATTAGATGTGTTACCTCGTGTATCCTATAGCACTCTAAGATGGGTTACCTCGTGTATCCTATAGCACTCTAAGATGGGTTACCTCGTGTATCCTATAGCACTCTAAGATGGGTTACCTCGTGTATCCTATAGCACTCTATTGATGTGTTACCTCGTGTATCCTATAGCACTCTAAGATGGGTAACCTCGTGTATCCTATAGCACTCTAAGATGGGTTACCTCGTGTATCCTATAGCACTCTATTGATGTGTTACCTCGTGTATCCTATAGCACTCTATTGGAGTGTTACCTCGTGTATCCTATAGCACTCTATTGATGTGTTACCTCGTGTATCCTATAGCACTCTATTGATGTGTTACCTCGTGTATCCTATAGCACTCTATTGGTGTGTTACCTCGTGTATCCTATAGCACTCTATTGATGTGTTATCTCGTGTATCCTATAGCACTCTATTGATGTGTTACCTCGTGTATCCTATAGCACTCTATTGATGTGTTACCTCGTGTATCCTCTAGCACTCTATTGGTGTGTTACCTCGTGTATCCTCTAGCACTCTATTGGTGTGTTACCTCGTGTATCCTATAGCACTGTATTGAATAAATGGCGCTGGATACATTATTTATTTATACATGGCGTTTTATATAAGGGTTTATATGTCTGCTTTATTTCGTAAATAGGAAATCGTAAATCGAATTTGAGAAGAATCACTATACTATCTATCAACAGATTCCCAGAATAATTTAAAATATTACACCTTATTCTATTAATGCTCTTTGCGCAATATTACAATTGAATATAGCAAGTCGATGACAATGATTCGTGTGAAAAATTCCATTGATTTTATTACTAGATGGCGCTTTCTCAAATTAAATCAAATCTTCTCTTCTTTAATGATCATGAATTGGATAAACAGAGTGTATCATATTACAAAATTAATTAAGATGATTCTATTAAAAGACGTATTAGCAAATGAAATTGAAGGGGATTTTGATTTTTGAGGAAGTATTTTACCTATATCAAGAAGTTATTGAAAGATGAAATGGGTACCTAGTGAAAGTTCTATTTCGAAATTTGTAACTTGATATTTGGTTGATTCTGAGTGTATTTCTGGTGGATGGTCTGGACACCAGTCCATTGTGCTCCATTTGTTTGGTGCTCTAATATTTGGGACAAACGAAAGAACAACATCCATCAAGTGAGGATAACATTGCGGAGTGGGAGGTTTATTTCATCTACCCTTTTCTAATTTAGTACCTACTGCCAGACATCAGATGCTCTTGCAAAACAACAGAAACTGTGAAGGAGAGAAAAAGAAAACAGAAAATTTGAATATTACAACAATGCTGAAAAATATTTCAAAATGTAACCCTTGTCTTTTTTCAATTGCAATTATTAGGTTTCCGACATTTGATGATGATTTTCAAACTGCAAGGTGTGGTTGAATTATGTGACATAATTAATGAAAGCGTAGTTAATTCTTTTTCATTCATAAATGCAAAATAATTCAATTTCCAAGCTTCTATTGTGGAAAAGCTTATGGACAATGTATTTGTAACTGCAACGTGAAGATCGTACAGTGTTCTCCAATAGCCCGGCAGAAATAATCCTCTAAGAACTCGATAGACGATTAGATTATTGGTTAATAACTTTAGTGCCAGTAGATCAGCTTTAAGAGAAAACCATCTGACTATAGTCAGGAATTTCGGAAATGTCAAATCTTCAGAGAAGGCCAAACTAGTGTGTTTATATGTTTCAAAGCAATGGCTCAATCATATTCAACATCGGCACAGAAGCGCATCGTGTGTTATCTGCGAACAACTTAATTGATTAAATTATAAAAACGAAATAAAATAATACCATTATCTATTTCACTTCTTATAGTTTAAAAACGTGTTATCATTGTACACAGCAAATTATTAGGTTTGAACAGTAAAATATTTAAGGGGAGTGTCTCACTTTTTCACTTTTTTTTTGTTTGAAAAGTGAGAGGCTTTATTTTTTCAGACTTGATTGTACTATAAAAATAGATAATTTTTTACTTAAGACATTTTTCTGAATAAAAAGGAAAAAAAACATGTCTCTAAGTCAAAAATTGAAGATGGGGTAGGCTTTAGAAGTTGATAAATGGAAAGTGTTCAGAACGGCCAATTTTCGATATTTTTTTTTATTAATATTTTTCATACATTTTTTTTTAACAGCAGTACTATATTGATTGCATGAAAAATACTAGAAACAAACAAATACTACTTCATACTGTACTTTTTCTTTTATTTTGTTCCCCCCAATTCCCCCTCCTCCCCCAAGCTCCTCCACACTTCCCTTTAGAGGCACTTGCTAACAAATTTCATGCCTAATATTTTTAGATATGGTTTGGGACATTATAAGGTGTCTTTTGATGCAAATTTTTTTATTTGAAAATTATCTCAAATTTCGGTGAGACACTCCCCTAAAGTATTGACAGAGCAATAATAGTGATAGTGTCCCCAGTTATACATGAAAGTTTAGTACTTATGCATAATTCATTCAGTGGGAACTGAATCATTGAACATCGAGGAGAGTTCTGATAAGTAATATCACCTAAAACAATCAGTTAAAATAAATCTGTATTTAATATATATTTAGTTAATCTTTGTTTTGTGCTCCTTTGTTTTTATTTGTTTCTTCAGTGTGCTGAGTTGGTGTGCGGACAGAGTATCGAAAGACAAAGTATAGAAGGATATAGTAAAGAAAGACAAAATATAGAAAAAGAAAGTATAGTAAAACAAAAATAGAAGAACATATAGCATAGAAAAAAGAATGTATGAAGAAGTTGAGGCCGTGCCTTCCTAGCCTGGTTCAATAAAGACGAAATGAGCCATAAAACATAAAAAAAATATTACATCATTCTTTACTTTTCGTGCAATCTTGATTTTCAGTATTTGTACGTTTAAATTTATTTTAAACCTAATCTTGCTCTCTAATATTGCTCTAAGTTAAAAATAGTAGGGTGACGATATTTAGTAATTGTGTTGTGTATCACTCGACCTGTACCACCCTTTCTATTACGTTAATGGTACGAGGCAGATTTTCCATGACACAGTTGAAGAAATTCCACACACATGGTTTGAAAAGAGGGTTTTGTCTATTTCTTCTGAATGGCCTTCATATCGACGAAATAAACCTTAATGAAGCATTAAGTACAAGTAAAATATTATGTATGCAGTGTTCTTTTATAGAAAGGCAAAATCTAAATTCTCCGGATTGTAACAGAGTCCACTTTTATCAGAGTCTAATCTGTCTATGGTATCAATTTAATTTGCTACTGTAATAACAAGGTAAAGCTTCTCTATAGTGTCTGCTGCAACCATTTTATTAATGTGATCAATAATGGCCCTGGACCCAAATTTCTTCGGGATCAATTGTTCTAGGCTCAATTGAATTGGAGCCCATTAGCCACGGGCCTAATTGTCTTCGGCTCAATTTTGGCAAGTCCAATTGTCGGGACTCATGCATTTGACTTGGGTCCAACTGTCGGGCAATGAACAAAATTCATACTTCAAGTTATGTATAACTAATGTAATTATGTATGTTATTTTTAAAGAAAGATTTATCCATTTGATTAATTTTTCATTCGATCAATTTTCTATTCGATCAATTCTCCATTATTATAAATTTGATCGAATTTTCGATACTTTGTCATTAGATACTTTGTCTTTCGATACTCTGTCTTTCGAAATTCTGTCTTTCGATGCTTTGTCCTTCGATACTTTGTCTTTCGATACTTTGTCCTTCGATACTTTGTCTTTCGATACTTTGTCTTTCGATACTTTGTCCTTCGATACTTTGTCTTTCGATACTTTGTCTTTCGATACTCTGTCTTTCGATACTCTGTCCTAGTACCGCTGAGTTGCATAAAATAATTATATATAACATCTTGTATCATCATCGACAGAGAAATCACAATCTCGTATCATTTGCTAAAGTCTGATTGGATTCTCCTTCCACACTGTTTTTTTTTTTGTGCTAAGTCAGCTAAATTCTATAATTGAGGCAACAGCGATATCATTTCTCCCAATACGCTAAAGAATGAAAATGAAATCTTCTGCAAAGAAAATTCAAATTGACAAATATTATTATAGTGTAGTTACCTGAGGATGACATACTTATCGTTATTTCTGTTTTTGATACTAAATTTCTTCCATTTTTATTAGAAATAACTCATTACCTTCGCAGAATGCGGGAAGGTCATATATTAGCCGTCGTTTATTTATTTATTTATTTATTTATTTATCATTTTGTTATTCGATTAACTGAAAAAGTGTTCAACCAAATTACCTGAAATTAGGTGAAACGATTGTTTCATGTCCAGTGACCTGTTGGTAGGCTTTTGGGAGTGACCCGGTCAAAGGTCAAGGTCATGGTCGCATTTTTAATTTGAAAAGTATCGAACTATATTGCATGATACTTGATGGGACGATTGTTCAATATGCAAGAACCATTAGTTAGATTTTGGGAGCGATCGGGTCTAAGGTCTAAGATCAAGGTCAAGGCCATTTGTAACTCAATAACTTAAAAACTATCCAATCAAATTGTTTGAAATTTGGTGGCGGCGAAGGTATGCCCTCTACCGAGCGCACATAATCTAGTTAGGTATTATAATACAATAAAACACAGCGTATTACTCAGTTCTGAGTGAATCTAAAAGATTTAATAATTTTATTTCAGAAGGCAAATAGAGCTACAATTTGCCATCAGTTACCAGCTCAATTAGTCTAACAAATTGAGACTGTGAACAAATGGAATTCTTCTAGTAATTAAAATAACAAGAAATTAATGGTCTTTAATTCTTGGCACAAAAGAGTAGGCGAGTTGAAAAGAAATGAGAGGAAGAAGGTTTTAATTTGAAGACTTTGGAGGTGAGCGGTTTGATGAAAATAAACTAGATATTCGTCGATATTCGTAAATTGAAAATAAATAAACAAAATGCAATAGATATCTTCAGTGGTAATTAATCTATGCTTAATTGACGAACATACATTAATTTTTACCTCATTCTAGACAAACGAACGAAAATATGTAATAACTAGAGTTGTGACAATGTACTTTTAATATCATAGATCCCGAAAATATTAGAGACAGATAGAATTTAATAGTATTGAAATGTTTTAAATCAGTGGGATGTAGTACTCAATACCTTTTCATATAGATCGTCTATGATTCTTAAGATCTATGATTTTAAAAGCATATAGTTACAACCCTATAGTAATAACTAATTTAAAATGAATCGAATCCGCCAATTGTCAATAATGGTGATCGACAACCAAAGTTCGGGGAACAGCTTGAAGAGTCAACAACACAATATCGTACTTACTCGCACAATTGCCCCAAAAAAAATGTTTTGGCTGGTTTACAGGGGCTGAAAAATCTTCATGTCAATCGTAAGACCTCAGATCGGATGAAAACTCAATCGGATTCAAACGCGTCCGATTTATATCAAGATCTGTTCAGTTCTTCGCGAGAGCTCTCAGCGAAGAAATGAGTCCACATGAAAGATTAACAAATGGGACATGTTGCATCTTACGACGAAAATACCTTTTTTGTAGATTATTGGATGTATCGTTTCCATCAGATCTCAAGGCCGGATCTTAGGATTTATTTACACGGATAAACCAGTCTTTACCTCGTTATCACTTTACACTATGAATTTGTTGGTAACCAGCGGGTCACCCAAATAAACATTCTACATTTGGTAGGTGGAAAGAGAGAACGTATCTCAACTCTTAATTATTGACCGTTTAGTCAATCATTCCCATCATCAACAATCACTAGACCGACCCAACTCAACCCAAGTTATCAACATTAGCTATCCTTCCTCTCTTACTACTTAGTTATAATTGAGTCTGGAATATCTCGATATTCTCCTCAGATTCGATAACCAAGGGTCCTAATCGTTAGGGTAAAGTATTAAGGTCCAAAGTTTGAGCTTCAAAATGAATAATTTATAATTGCAGCCTGTGACATGAATAGATAATTATTAGACTGATATCTGAACACAGTTAATCCATATAAACAGTATTCAAACAGACTGTAAAGATCAGCGTATTGTTCTGAGACTACTCAATATGCTGGCATTAATTCTGTGTAGGTACATCTATTCAGTTACAAGACTGCTCTTTCCCTATTTAATAAACTGGCATCTGTTCATTTACTCTCTAATAAGTTGTCGTCACGTTATATTACAATCTTATAAGCTGTTTTAACATTAGATTATAATCCAAAAGGATGCCATCACGTTCATTTTCTATATAATGGGCTGCATCACGATCTGTGCCTTACTAATACACCAGTATCACGTTCATTTCCTATATAATGGGCTGGATCACGATCTGTACCTTATTAATAGGCCAGTATCACGTTCATTTCCTATATAATGGGCTGGATCACGATCTGTGCCTTACTAATAGGTCAGTAACACGTTCATTTCCTATATAATGGGCTGAATCACGATATGTGCCTTACTAATAGACCAGTATCACGTTCATTTCCTATATAATGGGCTGCATCACGATCTGTGCCTTACTAATAGACCAGTATCACGTTCTATGCCTATCTAATAGGCTGGCATTACGTACATTGTTTTAATAACCCCTGCCCCTGCGACAAGTGTCAATTAGAGCTCACGGCAGACCGTGATGGGAAACGAAGAAAATTGAACTCTAGCGACCTATTTGCAGTAACGAGCAGACCATCACTTTTGATTGGCTGTGTGTATTGTATGTGTTTAAATGAAGGTGTACTTTTAACTGAATTCTATCTGCTGATGAAGTATTCGTCTTCTAATTGACTAAATTGGTGGGGAGAAGGTTTTTAATGTATTCCAATTAATGCATACTAATTGGTATGTTAACAGGCATTGATATAATTTATTTGAGAGTATTTAGTAAACTCAGCTTCAGAATGAGAATATGATGTGAATAATGTGTAAATTAAGAATACATAATAGATTATTTCAGCAGAAATCAGATTACACATCTACATATATACGTACACTACACAAATTGACTATGTAATAATATGGCTTCCAAAACATTTCTCGCATTCAGAATTGTTCATCATAACCATTTATAAATTACATTTAAGTTAATTCACAAACATCAATTCTGAGCGAAACGATCTCGAGTAACATTTTCATATGTATAATGGACATCCGGGAAGCATTTTGAAGCCTGTCAATTTACTCGGATGAATTTTTAAATTGCATCAAAATATTGAAACTCTGGCGTTAAAAATAAATCAATGAACAAAGCTGATGCTGCGGAGAATACGCTTTTTGCTAATTTCATTAAAATATTTGAATGCTTTGATGCTAGTAAATCATGGAAGTATATTCGCATATTCCCAAAACTAATTATCTTATGACGGCGACAACAGGCTGACATTTCAGAGAAATAGATGTTGTTGTTACCAGCTGTTCATCTTTGTAATGAAAATTATAAATCACTATTATCTTGGTTCTGAAATTATTTCATACTACATATATCATTTCCAGCTCATTGTATGAAATTCATGCCTTATTAATAACGTTATTATGTATTTAGTTGTTAATGTTAAATAATATAAAAGTAGTAAAATGAGAATGAATTCTATACATAATTCAACTAATTCATAAGTACTCCGATTTTAAATATATCCAAAATTTTTTTGATTATCACATGTTAATTTATTTATATTTTCAAAGATGTTTTGCATTACACATTAAATAAATACTTATTGATATTTGCGCTGTTCATATCATTGTTTCAATAAATACTCTACATTGTATTGCTGCCTCAAAACTTGGTTGTTGTTTTTAGTAATTTTCCGTATCATCATAAAATGCACTAAGTTGCCCAAGTTCATGAGGAATGGTCCAGTAAATAGAGTTTCCTCTGGATGCAACTGCACTCTTAACTGGTTTCTGGCGGCTATCGGAATTTCTTGAAATGATTGAGTAAACAGAAGACAATGGAACAGAAACAGTTTTGAGAGTGAAGAGATATCTTCTAGTTGTACAGTCTCTACATCGAAATAATATATGCAAAAAACTCTGTCGAAATATAGCAAATGGCCACTAACCGAAACTATGTAACAAAGATTTTAGAAAATGGATTACCGTTATGTATATGTATTTTAACTATGTTCATGTAACAAAAATTTGTCTACTGATGCAAAAAAATAGAATGGTTTATGAATATAATCTTCCGTAAGTTACACAAATCATCCCCTTGTACATGAGGCGTGTAGCAATAATAATATTTCATTTCGAGACAAATGAGTTTCTCAATCACTCTCATGAGACGCATCCGTTGTTGATGCTTATACTCCAGCAGCTCTGTATTCCCGTCCCGATAAATTGAAACTGAATAAATTTTACGATCTGGATGATAGGTTTATTTTTAAACAGGGCTACGGGCGGTTGCAAGGATGATATATCCGAAGACTGACTTCAAATCGATTGATCACCGGGTAAATTGCTTGTGAATCACCTGTCAAAACTGCGTTTTTGTGTGAATCACAAGACGAATAACTTGTCTGTGAATCACTGCCTATCGAACTGCTTCTTGAATAATAAAGATTATTTCAACTTGAGGTGATGTGAAGAAAATGCACAATACAATTATTTGAATTAATATCTTTAGTGATGAAGAAAATTGATACATCTTATTCTTATTGCAACTTGTGTTATTGAAAGTTTCCACTAAAGAAAGAGTATTTATTATTGTAAAATCTTAAACTTTACTATAATCAGGTGATGCAACATAGAAACAAATTTGGAGATTGTGATCATTTAGAAACATTACTGTATGTACTTTATGTTTAGTATAGAAGTATAATCTATTTAGTTTCTGTGTTTTTTGTTGCAGATGTTGTTCATTTAATTCCAAATATCAAACGAAAAAATTAGTTAAAGCAATATAATAATATTATCCGCTTTAAGATATTAACATAAATGAGTATTTTAATTATTTTGTTTTCTATTTTTTAATTATATTATGAATTCTGCATTTCAAGCAGTCTAACTATATCCTAATTATAATATAAGAAACGGTCAATATTCTCATCATACTATACTATTCTTTGACAACATTTCACTTCAGTAAAGAGCTCTTTGAGTCAAACCTTTGGTAAAATCTTTCCTTTTTCCCCTTCTAATGACTGCTGTCAGTCCAATTTCAGGCTGAACCGATCCAATTGACATTTCACTCATTGGCAGCTTTTGAATTGTCACAGAGACTAATCATAAAATTCACACATGGAATTTTTTGGGTTAAAAAGATTACAATAAATCAGAGCTAATATATTACAGATTGTTAATAGTATTTTAGTAATGTTTAAATAACCATCGATAATTATTCAATCATTAATCAGCATATAGTGTATATTTGCTTACACTTTTTTGTGCATGGCATGGGGGCTGATGTATTGCTATCATCCAAAGTTAGATTAGCTGTAGTTATGTCTTTGGGTAATTTTCATAGAAACTTACCCGCATATATGTCGATCTAAGTTACTACGAAATATATGTGTAAACTTCCCATAGCTTATTTGCTAGGAGACTCGTGTAACACGATTCCAAACTTCTCTTTCAGAACATTATTTGAGATTCAAATATACATACGTCTTTCATGCTTATAGCCAACTTTAGTAAATTGAATAACTTATAGAGACATTTAAGCTCCTGTTTTTCATTCTCTTTTAACATTGATGGACTCGAAGTACACAGTATACAGAATTTCAAATGAAGCATCCTATTTAACATGAAATAGAATGCACGAATTATATTTTATGTAGAAAACTTATTTCGTATTCATTTCTAATACAAAGATGACATGTGCAAACTTCACTTCTATCACGCATATTGTCCTTTTTCCCAGAGGAGTTTGTGACAGTTTATTTATGTAATTCTTTAGTTGTCATTTGTGAGCGCCATTGTACTTATTCTCTCATAGTATAGGATAAGTACTATTCCAGCTTGTTACTTGATTTCTCTGTGAAATAGCATTGCCTATTTTGATTTGTTATATCTAATATTATAAAAATATTACTTTTTGAAACAAGTGAAAGATTTATACGAATTGTATTTAATTTGTACATATTATTGTGGCTAGTAAGATTTATAATTCAACACGAGAGATGTTCCTGACTTAACGTGTCTGAGAAATACATAAAAGTTCACCTTACATTGGCGAGCGCTACCCATCTCTGAAAGTTGGCTCATTTACCGGCTCATCCCGTCCTTATCTGCAGTGCTGCATGTCGTCAAAGCGTTCCTCTTTATGATTATGGAATGCATAAATTTAAGATTCAGTTTGGTCTCTTCAACCTGTTTTTTTTTCAAAGAATTATCTCAGAATCAATCAAATATCGCCTGTGATCTATCGACTTTACATGTCAGCGGAGAAAGAAAATGGACCCCATCATTATCTGGTGCATCGGATATTTGTTTGTATTTTCTAGTAGAAAAAGTCACAGGCTTATTTATACAGAGTGACAAAAAAGTTCTGTGACAAAAGAAGTACCTATATTGGATAAAACTTTTAAAAAAGTGAGACAACATGAAAAGTACTCAAGATACGTTACAGAGAACACTCAGAAGAAATGTAGAGAAGTTTATTCAATAAACCTTTCTCTTATTTGAATGAAGGTCTCCAATATGTCGGAGTTGCTTCAACCGCTTCACGCAACTTATCCATTGGCAGTTTTGCCCATTTTCATTTCAGTGTTCGATTAACATTTATTTTTTATTATACGGTAGCTTTAGAATATCTGTACACATTATTCTCCAATACTTACCTCACGCATGATTCCATCGTATTAATTCAGATGCGAATTTTTTTCCAGATGATAAAATGTAAAATCGTGTGTTCACATCTTCGCTGATTTTATAAGGGAAAAGGAGAGCTAAAATACCTACTTAAATTAAGTGGTAGAGTGGGATACACACAAAAATTTGACAAGATTAGCTTTATTGGGACACGATAAACAGGAACTTTGCTATAATTCCAATTATGAAGCTCTTGTTTTGTTGCTGGAAATAGCGGCGCGTTTATTAAATATTATTTAATTTTTTTTGGCTCGGTTCATTACTTAAATAAATATACAAGGAAACTTTTTTTTCTGCGTCCTTTTGACTTTGATCTTTGGAAAGTGGATGAAAAATGCACTTCATAACAATTTACATCCAACAGATTTCATAGCAATAACTCAGTCTTACTGTCATGAAACCTAATCGCTTTTGCAACATGATTTTTAAAAATATGTTGGAATCTATGAAATTTTTTTTATATTCAATTGTTTGAGTTCAGTTGTTAAAAATTTAACAAAATTATCAAATTTTCCCATTTATTTGAAAAGTACAATACATTTGATCGTTTAAAAAATATTTTCATCACAGCTTCACTTATATCAAAAGAAATTAATGATCACACTTGAATATCCAGAGATAAAGAATGAGTTGTTGAACACTATTCACATATGCTCGGCTTTTACCAATACTAATTTTGATAATTACAATCAATTTGATTTGATATGAAATACTAATATCCTCTAAAAGTATTTTATTTCGAAATAATCTTGAGTTTCTTGAAAGAAAACATGTAGATCTCAGTGCAAGAAATGGCTTGAGAAATATTGAAAAAGGGCGGGCAATTGGTTGGTTTAAAAATAGCTTCCAACACTCGAAACACTTCAGCAAAGAGTTTGACGGTTAGAACGGTGGGTGTAAAACTAATTCTGGGGGCTCAAAGAAGGGATCCTATTCGGATTTAGAGACTGAGTCACTTAACCTCCACTTTGTGGGAATAACTTTTATTGTTATTGTCCACTGCTGCAGAATTTCAAATTGAGCATCATGGAGTGTCTTTCCACATTAACATAAAGAGAGCAGTTAGAATTATTAAACGATTGAGGAATTTATTTTGCACAATGTGGCAAATACATGTTGTAAACTACTAGGATTTTTTTCTATTTATTTTACTTTATCATTTACATTAATTAATCTCTTTTATTATTCGGTGATTGATATTTTTATTTGCCGTTAAATTTATACGTTTTTTATACACTGAATGAAGAAGATTGATTTTACTGATGACTTCTGAGTTATTGAAGAGATGAATTAAGTAGTTTCTTCTTAATATTTCGATAGAAGAACAGAAAGTCATCATCTCTCAGTGAATTAATGAGGACTACAAATTGACCACAACAATAAATTCCATGAATAAATTTACTGAAGTTTAGAAGGTTTCAATCAGAGAAATGGAGAGAGGAATTGATAGAGTGAAGTGGAGAGATTGTGAAGTGGAGAGATGGTGAAGTGGAGAGATGGTGAAGTGGAGAGATGGTGAAGTGGAAAGATGGTGAAGTGGAAAGATGGTGAAATGGAAAGATGGTGAAGTGGAAAGATGGTGCAGTGCAGAGATGGTGAGAGGAGAGATGGTGAAGTGGAAAGATGGTGAAGTGGAAAGATGGTGAAGTGGAAAGAAGGTGAAGTGGAGAGATGGTGAAGTGGAAATATGCTGAAGTGGAAAGATGGTGAAGTGGAGAGATGGTGAAGTAGAAAGATGGTGAAGTGGAGAGATGGCGAAGTGGAGAGATGGTGAAGTGGAGAGATGGTGAAGTGAAGAGATGGTGAAGTGGAGAGATGGTAAAGTGGAAAGATGGTGAAGTGGAGAGATGGTGAAGTGGAAAGATGGTGATGTGAAGAGATGGTGAAGTGGAGAGATGGTGAGAGGAGAGATGGTGAAATGGAAAGATGGTGAAGTGGAGAGATGGTGAGAGAAGAGATTTTCATTAATTTGATCTTTTCTTTTTTGTATATGAAGCTAATCAATTTTAATAAATATTTGTCAATATTTATAATATAGTAATATATATATATCAGAAACGTATTATATATGATGATCAAAATATTACTGGAAAAAATGGAATTGAGTACAGAGATTAAGAATACAGCATTTAATGAAAATGATAAAAAAAATTTATTTGTTCGTGTTATGTATGGATAAATAATTAGAAATTAAGAAGCCATTGATTTAATTAATGAATATATATATTCTATTTATAATTATATTAACTACCACAATAACTATGCGACATGATATTCAAAATAAATGACTATGTGACAAATTATATCCAATGTCTATGAATGCATTTCATTATTGTATTCTGTTTATAACAAACAAAGCCACTATTAGGCATTGTATGATTAAATTAATTGTATATTAATTCCATAGATGGTATTAATAATTATGAATATACTTCACTATAAATTGCAGTACTTAAAATCACAGCATCCATAATATAAGTTATCGACATTCTCCAAGATGAATAATCGTCTTCATTATTATAAAGCCGCTTAGTAGTTCCAAACTATCCATCACTTTAATAGTGTGAATAACATTAGACTGTATGTGTGTAGTAGAGCCCAAACGATGTAACAGAATTTAAAGGAAAAATTGACTAATTATCATGACCAATCATGCAGTTAGCTTAATATTTAGGTATAAAAATTGAATCATATACTTCATAAAGGCGGATTAATATGAATCCAGATTCTAAAATCTAAATGAAGAACAACAATTATTTTTTTTATTCCTAATTGATAGTTCATATCCAACCGAATGATTTTTTCAACAAGAAATATTCATCTTTACAAACCATCTTAAGGTCTGAGTTGAGCCTGTCTGCATTATATGACTTCGCAGCTAACCATTTACGCCAGAGTGGTGTCCGGAAAACTGCCAAAGCGGAAAACTGCTAGGCGGAAAACTGCCAGTCACTTACTGGCAATTTAATGATTTCAGTCACGAATAACATTTTATTTATAAAAAAAGGCGTTCGCTCTTCGTTTAGGAGTTAAGGGAACATTCATTTTTAGTTTCCAGCTAACCAAATCCTCTCTGTCCCGAGTGGGACAGAGGGGGACATCCCTCGCTAGCGAGGGACAGAGAGGGACGGGGGATTTCAGACGTCTCCAGACGTCTGAAATCCCACTCACGTCCCATGTCTTGCACCAGCGGGATGTCCCACGTCTGTCCCACGGGGGATCTCCCACGTCTGTCTCACGCGGGATGTCCTTCCTCTGTCCCACGTCTTAAATCCCACTCACATCCCACGTCTTTCCCACGCGGGATGTCCCTCTCTGTCCCACGCAGGATGTCACTCACTGTCCTACATGGGATGTCCCTCTCTGTCCCTCGTTTGTTTTACGCTGTAAAAAGTACTCGGGATGTCCCTCTCTGTCCCACGTCTGTCCCACGCGGGATGTCCCTCTCTGTTCCACGCAGGAAGTCCTTCTCTGTCCCACGTGGGATGTCCCTCTCTGTCCCACGCGGGATGTCCCTCTCTGTCCCACGCGGGATGTCCCTCGTCTGTTTTACGCAGGAAAAAGTAGGCGGGATGTCCCTCTCTGTCCCACGCGGGATGTCCCTCTCTGTCCCACGTGGGATGTCCCTCTCTGTCCCACGCGGGATATCCCTCTCTGTCCCACGTATGTCCCACGCGGGATTTCCCTCTCTGTCCGTCGTCTGTTTTACGCGGGAAAAAGTTATATATTGAGTCGTGGTGGAAATCTTAATGGTAAAAATATCGATACATATCGCAGCAAGTTCATTCTCAAGCTTTATTTACGTATCATAACTAGATAGGTATTCATAAACACTAGTAGATATAACTAGGTAGCTGTTATAAACAGATGTAGGTATCTAGGTAGGCATTGATAAACACTGGTAGATATCTAGGTAGGTATTGACAAAGAGTTATAGGTAACTATGTAAGCATTGATAAACACTAGTAGATAACTAGGTAGGTATTGACGAAAGGTTGTAGGTAGGTAACTAGGTAGGTATTGATGAACACTAGTAGGTAACTAGGTAGGTATTGATGAACACTAGTAGGTAACTAGGAAGGTATTGACAAACAGTTATAGGTAACTAGGTAAGCATTGATAATCACTAGTAGATAACTAGGTAGGTATTGACAAACAGTTATAGGTAATTAGGTAGGTATTGATGAACACTAGTAGGTAACTAGGTAAGCATTGAAAAACACTAGTAAATAACTAGGTAGGTATTGACAAACAGTTGTATGTAAGTAGGTAAGTATTGATGAACACTAGTAGGTAACTAGGTAGGTATTGATGAACACTAGTAAGTAACTAGTTAGGTATTGATCAACATTTAGTAGTGTCGCGAGAAAAGGTTTTCTCCCTATTATAATCCCTAGTTCATTATAGATTTCTAAACGATCCTCATTAAAATAACCCTACAAATTTAGTTCTCTTTCAACTCTGATCAGAAAAACACGGTTACTCTCTATGTCATAAGACCTCCCAAATTCCCGTAAGTTCCTTAACTTTGATCAACGTAGGAAACTATAATACCATCATCACAGTGTTTAAAGTAATTAAAAATATCTTGTCAAACTTCTTCATTTAGTAGTCTTAACTGGTTTATACATACTGCAAATTCTCCATTCGTTTATTTACTAAGCTCGGTAATTAGGTGCATTAGGAAATTAGGCATAATTTACAGTAGTTTAAATTTCGCGTTGTATTCAAGCCAAATGTGTTTTAATATCCACTAGTTCTTATATTTAATAAAAAGTAACTTAACTTAATCTAGGTCCCCAAACTTCTTTCGATAATTGTTTGTTAACTAAATCTATTTTATTTTCTCATGTAGGCTGTACTTATAGCAGCGTAAACAAAAAACTGTCACGTACGATTAGTTATATAATATTTTGTCTCGTTATATTTTGAGTTTTCGTTTTATTTCTTACACATATCTAGAAGTTAAATTTATTTGTATATAGTACGTAATCACATAAGAACCAGCTAGGTTAATTCATAAAGACCTGACCAGTAATAATTTAAAATGTAACTTTTGTATTTCCCAGACCCATTTGTTTCTTCTCAGAAGTCCATTGTATTTAGAATTTGTATCGTAGTTTGTTGTGTTTTGTTCTAGTTTTTATATTTTGTTTCTAGCATACATTTCCTTTGTCCTCAGGTTATGTCACTGTCATTGGAGGAATAAAAGAGAGCATTTTACGTTTTTTCCATCACCACGTGAAGTAGGTAACTAGGTAGGTATTGATAAACACTGGTAGGTATTGACAAACAGTTGTAGGTAACTAGGTTGGAATTGATGATCACTAATAGATAACTAGATAGGTATTAACAAACAGTTGTAGGTAATTAGGTATTATTTATGATCACTACATAGTAGGTAACTAGCTAGGTAGGTATTGATGAACACTAGTAGGTAACTAGGTAGGTTTTGATGAACACTATTAGGTTACTAGGTAGGTATTGATGAATACTAGTAGGTAACTAGGACCTAGATTGGTATTTATAAACAGTTGTAGGCAACTAGGTAGGCATTGGTAAACACAAGAAGATAACTAATTAGGTATTGATAAGCAGTTGTAGGCAACTAGGTAGGATAATGGATAATATTTATTGAGAAAAAATAAAATAATACAATATTTTTTATCTTTCTCAAGCCCTTATATAAGGTAAACTTTTCGGGAAAGAGACAAAATTAGTTATTCTATATTATGCGACACACAAATTACAAAACACAAGTGAAAGGACGTCATCCGCTACATAGTAAATGAATACAAATGATGAGAAAAGAAAGAGTGAATGAATACAAAATATAAGAAAATTTTATTTAATTCACACACACAATATAAGAAAAGAAAAAGTGAATGAATATAAAATATAAGTCTAACTCTAACAATAATTGTTCAGGTAATACTTTTAAAGGTTTATTTTGAACACATTTAATGAATCTAACGATTTTAAACATTCAGGTAATAAATTAAATTTCGTTACACCAGTATAAAATGGTGAACGTCTAGTTAATTGCAGTCTTCTATTATGAGGTACAAGATCTGATCGATGTCTCGTATTATAACTGAGGGGATTTACAGGTAATACCGATTTATTTTTATAGATGAAAATATTTAACAAGTAATAATGGAGGTCTTTCATCTTCAAGTTGTTACTTTGTACAAATAATGGGTCAGTATGAGCTAAAAAATCTGCACCATATATTATTCTCAAACATTTCTTTTGAAGTAGGAGCAAAGTGTTGGTAAAACAAGAATTTGTACCGCCCCACACTAGGTTACAATAACTTAAATAGGTCAAAACTAAACTATTATACAATTTAGACATACATTCTGATGGAAGATAATCTCTCAGCTTCCACAATATACCAATAGATCTAGATACTTTATTACAGACATAAGAAATATGATTACTAAAATTAAATGCACAATCCAAATGAATACCCAAGAATTTACAGCTGGAAACAAGGTCAATATTCTGGTTATTAAGATGGAGGTTACCAATGTTATCAGGAATTCTTCTATTAGTAAATAACATTGCATTCGTTTTGGAAGTATTTAGAGAAAGTCGATTACACACGGCCCACTCTTCAAACATAGCAAGTACCTCATCAGCAATGGTGATAAGTCTGTAGGGACATTGATTATTCAGCAATAAAGTTGTATCATCAGCAAAAATAATGCACGAGAACCTATCAGATATATTGGGCATGTCATTAATATATATAACAAAGAGTAAAGGTCCCAAAATGGAACCCTGTGGAACTCCGATATCATTGACTGCAAACTGACTACCAACACCACCGACTACAACATGTTGCCGTCTATCCACAGGATAACTTCTAATCTACTCCAGACAACTTCCATTTATGCCATACCTATACAGTTTACCAAGTAAAATATCATGTTTGACAGTATCAAACGCCCTGCTAAAATCGATAAAAATACTCAAGAAAAATTGCTTTGCATCCAAAGCATCGTACACATTTTCAATGAAATTAAGCAAGGCATCCTGGGTGGATGTATTTTTTCTAAACCCGAATTGAACATCAGTTATTAAATTGAATTTATTGAAAAATTTGTTTATTCTATCGGACATGCAACGTTCAAATAATTTACTAATTACTGGTAATTTACTTCTAGAGTAGATCCACCCTTATGAATCGGTACAACTCTAGCACATTTCGTTGAGTCGGGAAAAACACCAGAGCTAAAAGACTCGTTGATTAAATATGAGATAGGTTCAGAAAGAATATGCTTAGCTAGCTTAAGTAGTTTGACAGGAATAGAATTATTACCGGTGGAACTGTTCTTCAGTTTACCTATATTACTTATAATTTCAGTTTGAGTTACGCGTGATAGAAAAATAGAACTAAAGTTTTTATTATTAAGATAATCATATGGAGACCCGAAAGTGGGAGGTATTTGCGACTCTAAACTACTTGCAGCATTTGAGAAGTACTTATTAAACTCTTCGGCAATTGCAAGGTTGTCGATTGTTTCTGTATTATTGATTAATAATCTCTTTATCGTATTCCCTCTTGAACGTCCCATCAGACTACCAATCAGTGACCAAGTCTTTTTCAGATTGGATCGATTAATTTCAAAGGAATCAATATAGTATTTTTGTTTAGCTATTTTTATCGAATTGGTTAAAGTATTTCTATATCTTTTATCAAACTCAGCGCTAATGAGACAAAGTTTCAATATTTTAAAGTATAAAGCTTTTGTTTTAATTGATTTCAATAAACCAGACGATAGCAATGGCTTAGATAATCTTTTATAAGACAAGTATTTAATTTTTAATGGATATGTGTTACGATAAACCTCATTAATAACATCAACGAACTTACCAGCTCTATCCCCATCATAACCCGTTAAGATTCTCTTAAAATCTATATTAGATATTCTGTCTATAAAGATATTGTCATGAGTCACAGAATGATGCCTAAAAGTAATTTTTTTTCTTTCCTGAAAGTTTTTCAACAGAGAGGGGGATATGTGCAAAAGTCGGACAGTGATCTGAAATATCAATCAATAAAATGCCACTAGAAAGAAGTTAAGTCGTGTTAATCCATATAAGGTCAAGTAAAGTAGGTCTTGCATCCGAATTATTTGGAGGAAAACGAGTAGGTTTCAAAATTATAGGCAAATAGGAAATTGATTGCATTTTCACAATAAAATTACCGACAGTTGGACAATCACTGTTTAGCAAATCTATGTTAAAGTCACCGCCAATTATAACACGACCACCAACTGTATTCAACATATCAACCAACATATCGGTAAAATTCTCTATTCCGTTAAAATGGGTTCTATATATGGCGACAATTTTATAAATTACTTCATTAATTTTCACATCAACTACACATGTTTCAATGGTTAGATTGACTGGCATAGATTACCCACTCTAGATGAATATATGTCTTCCCTAACAAAAATACTAACACCGCCTACCCTTGTTGGTCTAACAGTGTGGTAGCCCACGTACCCGTCAATAATAGCACAACTTGAATTATCCTCAGTTAACCATGATTCAGTTATGATTAATACATCCGGAATTTTAGTTAAGGAGCATAACATAGATATGAGCAAGTCACCGTTACAGTTAAAACTACGAACATTGGCATTAAATATAGTTAAACATTCAGGAGTACTGCTAAGATTATATTCACGGTTATATCTCTCGATTGTATAGTATTGGGAATTATCGGAATCAGCAAGAGATGGAAAAATATGATTGATTACATTATCGTCAGGGTCAATATCAGCGTTTAGTAGATTAATCATCTTGATTAGGGAGACTATCAGCTAAATAATTCTTATCAGTTATAATATTATGATTAGTTATAATACATACAATAGGGTGTAAGCAGTAGATTACACAAAAATATATAGATATGCAGAAAGGAGATAACAAATGGCTATGGTAAAAATAATATATTCCACACTCACAAGTAAATAAACTCACAAAAATCAGGCATCGAAGAACTTGCCACACACTATACACTATACAGACTAGTGTACCTGACCCTAACATCGGCAACTCACCTACAATGCCTATAAATTTAAGTAACACACAAGATATTGGTAAATACATATTGGTAAATATAGAGGAATATCTGTACTTCAATTTACATCTAGGTCACCACTTATGAGCAATATCGGGAGTAATATCAGATAATTGAATATTCAGTGATTTCTTGCAAACTTCCTCAAGTTTTCAAAATCATTCACGAAGATCTTATTATTCTAAGAATTTAGATTAACTGCCTTGAGCCACAGGTACACTTTTCCATCCGTTGATCCACAAGCTAATATTTTGTCAGGTAGTTTTCTCTTTGCTTGACGTAGAGAATAGAGCACAGAAGCACGCGTTTGCGTTAGATTTTCGTTTGCATAAAGACCGTCTGGTTTTCTGTTCCGAAGTGAGTCTAGGATAAGCTTCTTGTCTCCTCTCCTAGAAAGCTGCACCATAATTTTCCTTTTATCAGGTCCCTGATTAATTGGTACCTTGCCCAGACGATAAGCTGAAGCTATCATATCAGTACCAATTACTAGGTTAAGACGGGTTTTCAGTGTAGAGCAAACTACCTCAGCACATATCTCCCCAGACTTGGTACATTCCGGAATATTAGGTCCAGAAAGAATAAACGAATCAGCTCTTTGATAAGACTCGACATCCTCCAAGCGAGTAGGCATTGATAAACACCAGTAGGTAACTAGGTAGTTATTGACAAACAGTTGTAGGTAACTGAGTAGGTACTGATAAAAACTACGTAATAGGTAACTAGGTAAGAAGTGATAATCACCAGTAGGTACTAGATTGGTGGTTATCACTTGTGGGTTACTAGCTAGGTACACACAGAGAAAGGATTAGTTGAATCAAATAAAATTTGATTTGTTTTGACTCATATGAATGGGTTATTTGTGCGCCTACCTACGTGGTGAGTTGCAGGTACTACTTAAAAGTAGTTAAATTGACATGGGTTGAAACAAAACAGTCGTTTTAACTCACTCCTTAACTTAAAAAAAGTAGCACCAACTCGTATAGTAAGTTAATTTATACACCAGATACATTGGATTAACAGTCTTTGTGAGTTCCTATAATACACTCTGTCATAGTTGTTTCAACATACTTTAAAATTCTCAAATAAGTAACTTTTAACTCTCATAGTAAGTTAATTCAATCCATACAATGAATTGAATTAACTAATGTTTGATGACACACCATGTCATATTTGTTTTAACACACATGAAAACATGAATAAAGTCCAACCAACTCACGTAATAAATTGATTCAAAGCATAAATTGATGACCCAATAGATATGAGTAAACTTTTTCTCTGTGTAGTTATTGATAAAGACTAGTAGGTAACTAGATAGGTATAAGGTAGTGATACCACCAGTAGGCAACTATAGGTAAGATTAATTAACAGTTATAGGTAATTAAGTAGTTAATAACATTAATTAACATTATTAATAAATAAATAACTTTATACATATTTTTATCATTTACATTAAAAAAGAAAAAATACTAAAATGTAAAATATTAAATTGTATTTACTTAAAATAACAGCTTTAAGAAGCACGCAAGTTATCAAGTTGCATAAAAATCATAATTCCAACACTATTTCTACCATGTCCAGGAAGGCTCAGTGGTAGCGTCGCCGACTTCAATAGTACATCACACTACAGTCCTGAGATCGATTCCCGAGATCACCACTACATTTCTTTCTCCATATCTTCCCATTTAATTTGAATATAACAATATGTAATATTAAAATAATTGATTTACAGCCAAATGTACATATATGCAATATAGTAAGAAATTGCAATAATGATTAGTATGATCTTTTTTATTTCTTATACATATCTAATTTATATATATATATATATGTACCCCAATTAACCGAAGTAGTTTTAGCAGAAGGGAGATATGTCCCCCTAGCAGAGGGGGACATCCACACTCTGTCCCACGTCTTGCAGAGGGGGACATCTTCACTCTGTCCCACGTCTTTCAGAGTGGGACATCTACACTCTGTCCCACGTCTTAAATCCCTCTTCCCTCTATAGCGAGGGACATCCGCACTCTGTCCCACGTGGGTCCCACGTCTTGAATCCCTCTATAGCGAGGGACATCCACACTCTGTCCCACGTGGGTCCCACGTCTTGAAAACGAAGTGGGGTAAGACGTGGGATAATGTGGATGTTCCCCTCAAAGAGGGACAAGACGTGGGATCAGACGTCTTGCAGAGAGGGACCCCTGTGCAAATGAAGAGGGTTAGACGACTGCAAGACGTCTGATTTCCCCCGCCCCACGTCTTGCCCCTCGTCTCAAATCCCTCTATAGCGAGTGGTATCAGACGTCTTACGACTTGAGACAAACAGCTTTTGGTTAGCTGGGTTAGTATACAAAACAAAAATATAGTTAAATGTAGACAAATTGATTAGAAAACTATATAAATATATTTTTATATAAATATTACAGAAACAAATCAAATCCAAAATAGAAATTAAACACTAAAACCTTTCTTAGAAAATACTAAGAGAAGAAACAAAGAGATAATTGTATTAGAGACAGAGTACAATTTCTTCGTTTACACAACGAATCTTTACATTATCAGTTCATAACGGATTTAGTGTCTAATTATTTCTTTTTTGTTTATAATTTGTGAATTGAACAAGCCTTCAAGCTTAATATTTGCTTATTATACTCATTATAAAACAGCTTCGATCGATGTTTGCGAAATATTAAAAATTCAGAACCCATCATCTATGATTATTAAATTGCTATTACCTACCCGATTCTCTTACAATTATTTCAATCGACGAATAGGATTGCATATAAATAAAAAATAGTTTTACATATAAATGAAAATTGTAAAAATGGAAGTGTTAATGATATGGAAAATAAAATTGTAAATGTAATATATATTGAACATACATATGTATAAGTTGATTTAACAGATCAACCCCAGTATCATTAAAGGAGTCGTAGAAGGACCTTTTAAGACAACAGCTAATTTACTGTCTGCTACAACGAAGAAAATAAGATCTTTGCCACATGATAAAAAAATTCTAATACCAAAGAAGAATTTCAATGACACAGAAACTTTTTTGATAGAAAAACCCGAGGGTGAGAATCAAGGCAATTTTCACGAGGATATGCTAGAAGATACAGAAGCATATTACACTTATGACACAAGAAATAGAGGAACAGGAACAGCAGGTAGGTATGCACGCAGAAGCAGATACAAATACAATCACACAGGCAGAGCATACGTACACAACAACAAAAATTCCGTTTATGGAAAAACGTAGAATAGCTACTAAAGAACTATTAAGCACAGATTGCTTAATAACAGAGCTGGTCCTTACTTCAAATAGGTCAAAACGAAGAACGTTGATAAGACAAATAAACGAACGAACAAACAGCCGCAGTAGTATAGCGAAAGTAAGGTTTAAACCTCAACAAAAAGGGCAAACGGAGGTTATGAAATCCGAGGTAAAAACGAAGTCAAGGAATAAAAATAAAAAACGCGAGAAGAACGGAAATGTTCATATAAATAGCCAAGTCGTTGAGGCAAACAGCGTACAAATATTGTATGGATTTGTCAAAAACAACGAAGCAGGAAGTTATATTATAGCTAAAAGAAGTTTCAATAGTGGTTTAGTGATAGCCGAAACACTAATAAAAATCGAAGACACAAAAAAAGAGGGAGATCAAGTGTCAATATGCCCAGTTTTCGTAATGAATCCGACGGATAGTGATATCATATTACGGGACAATATGATAGTTGGGAACCTCCAGACGTACGAAGAGCAAGTCGAAGTAAATATAGCGACTATATCGGAGTGTTTAAATAATAGGACTCATAAATCTAGGTTAGGAAACGTGTTGAGTGACGAAAAACCAAAGCCATTTGAACGAAACGTTACCCCTGAACTAATTTATGAAAAGTCAAAGGTACATGCAGTTGGAACTAATGGAGAGCCATTAGTTACAACGCATGGCAACCGAGATATGAAGTGTAAAATATCACGTGACGGAAGCGCTGATAGAAGCCGTGACAGCACATTAAGTGCTGATGTAGAAAGCAATTCTCAGACAGTGCCATCAGCACCGAGAAGGTTAGTTAATGCTGACATATCATGTGGAATGACAGAGTATGAAGACAAAATGACGCAGTTACTAAATGACTTTAGAGACGTAATCACGATCAAGGACGAAGAAATCGGGACTACTAGTATATGTAAACACACAATAATATTGAAAGATCCTAATATAGTGATAGACAAAATGCCGTATAGGATACCACATAAATTTCAAGAACAACTTGAAGAAGTCAATAAGTCAATGTTAAAGGAAGGAACTATAGAACCTTCAATGTCCGAGTACAACTTCCCGGTTATCGTTGTTCATAAAAAGAATGGGGAAATACGACCCGTAATAGATTTCAGATCATTAAATAAGTGTGTCCATATACAAGGATTTCCGTTACCTAGGGTTGACGACATGCTTGGATCTTTAGGTGGATCAAAGATATTTTCTAGTTTAGATCTGAGGAGTGCATTTCACCAGGTGGAACTCTCCGAGGAGTCTAAAAAACTTACAGCATTTGCGGTAAATGGTAAAAAGTGGCAGTTCAGAAAGCTACCATTCGGTTATGTCAATAGTCCAAAAGTATTTCAAGCAATAATGACAAAAGCGTTAAGTAATGTATTAGGGAAACTATGTTTCGTATTTATTGATGACATCCTAATTTTTAGTCGATCATATGAACAACATTTAAATGATATTGGCCAAGTGCTAATGAACTTACGTGACGCTCATTTGAGGTTAAAATTAGAGAAGTGTGAATTCTTTAAACACGAAATTAATTTTCTTGGACATCGAGTCACTACTGAGGGCATCCGATGTATCCAAAACGAAAAACTTAGAGAAGCATCTAGACCAACAGATGTAAAACAACTTCAGCGATTTTTAGGGCTTGCGAATTATTTTTGTAAGTTCGTACCTAAATTTAGTCAGAAAGCCGACCCATTATATAGACTATTAAGGAAGGACACTAAATTTGACTGGACTGACGAATGTGAGGCTAGCTTCACTAGTCTCAAAAATATTTTGACATCAGATACGGTTTTAGCACATCCAAATTATTCCAGACCATTTTATTTATTTACTGACAGCTCAAATACCGGAGTTGGCGCAGCATTGCTACAACCAGATTCGACCAAAAGCAAAACATTAAGACCCATAGCATATTTCAGTAAATCATTAAATTCTACTCAAAAAAGTTACTCCACGACTAAACAAGAGTTTCTTGCAATACATCTAGCTTTAAAGGAATTTCAGTACCTATGTCTAGGGTATCCTATTACCATTTTAACTGACCACAAACCCTTATGTGCATTTTTTGGTAATAAACTGCCTTTAGACACGGCGATGGCCAGGTGGGCAATCGAAGCTAGCACATATGAGTCTACCATCAAATATTTTGAAGCTAAGAGGAATGTGGTAGCAGATACCCTTAGTAGATTAACTCCTTTAACGGAAGAAACAATAGATGATTGTGAACTTTTAACACCATCTAATGAAAGTTGTAATTCAATTGAAAATTATATAGCAACCACAAGATCGAGGGCTAAGCTAAATGTACCACAAATTATTAACGACAATGACAATGACTCAGAAACAGACTCAGAAAACGAACAAGAATCAGATACATCTAAATTGTATAAAATCAACAAAGAAAAACCATTTCTGAACTACATACCTAAACACGAAGACATAACATGGACTTTAAACAGACTAAAGACTGCACAGTCAAACGACTTTGCTTGTAAGGAAATAATGGATATATTACAGAAAAAACAATTAGGAACATCTAGGAACATAGCTGAATTTTTCATATTAGACGGAATATTATATCGACATCGGAAAATAGATACTCGGGCAGCCAGTATTGTTAATTATGTTATACCAAATGAAATGATCAATTTAGTAATTAATTCAATACATTTTAACACCCATAGTGGTTTAGCTCATACGCTATTTCACTTTCGACTAAAATATTATCATTTTCAAGAAAGATCGGTCATAGAATCTTTTATTAAAAGATGTGACGTTTGCAAAATCCTTAAAGGAAGTCTAGATACACCAATTAAATTAATGTCTGCCCCAGTAGCTAATACACCATTTGAAACAGTTTCATTTGATTTTATAGGACCTTTTATAACAACTGACACGAACAACAAATATATTTTATCAATAACATGTATGTTGACAAGATATAACGAATTACACGCAGTAGCTGACAAATCAACTAACACAGTAATTGATTGTCTAAGTAAAACATTTAGTCGTTGTGGATATCCCAAAACGTTAATGTCGGATTGTGCGAAAGAATTCAAGTCTAACGCAATTAGAACTTTCAGTGAAATACATCAGATATACAAATGTGAGGTATTACCATATTCAGCATATTCCAATGGAATTTGTGAACGTAATAACCAGAAAATTAACAAATTATTAAGATTCTATGTAGCCACAGTAGATCACAATAATTGGGACATGTTTCTCGATATTGTCCAAAACACAATTAACAACCAGGTCAATTTGACCTTGAAAGATACACCCTCATACGCTCTTTTTGGCCGTGATACATCTCCAAATATTCAAGCAGAAAATTTGGATAACATTTACAATTTAGATACATCAGAATCGATAGTCAAAATCAAGGCCAGACAAGCTCTATTTATTCAAGATCAGATAAGAGCTAACATAATTAATCAATCAAACAAACGCATAATTTACCACAATAAGACACGAAAAGACAAAATTATACAGATAGGTGATCGAGTATTAATTAGAAATCATCAAAAAACACATAAATTACAATTAAATTGGATAGGACCAGGTACAGTATTACAAGTGAAAAAAAACAAAGCTATAATTCAATTAGGACATCAAACGATAACGAGCAATATAAATTATCTAACTAAGTTGGAAAAATTCACAACAAATTAATTAAATAATTTCATTAACATCATTAAACAGGAAATCAAATTATGAGAAATTTGAATATAAACAAACATCATATAGCCCACAAAAGGAACACATAAAATGAAGTAACATGAGTAACATGTTACATTTACACGAACACGTGACATATAACACGGTTACATGCAAAGAGTCAGAGAAATGTTTACATTTTTTTTTTGCTTACGCGAGTCAAACAAACAGAGCATACAATTCATTGTTCAAACTACAATATTTCCTTTGCTCAGTAAGAGAATTATTGTATGTATTTAATTGTATGAATTTTAATTGTAATATTTGTATGTATTTAGTTTAAGTTGATGGGATGAATTATGAATTTTATTAATATAAAATTTCATATAATAATTTTAAGAGGATTAATTTTTTTTTTGTTGTATGCATGTTAATTTTAAATTTTGTGTTTATATGTTGGTGTAACGAATAAGATGAATTATATTCTGTAAACGTAGTAGTAAAATTGTTTGAATGAAAATTTGAAAAAAAAAATATATATATATTCAAATTTAGGATGAAATACTGAAATAATTTAAAAGCAAAAATGATTAATTCAAAATGAGACTGAAATCTGATAAAATACCTAAAAAATGAACAGGGGCCATGATCTAACAGTGTCGTTTTGATTTCAGTGACCGTGAGGCAGCAAGGCCACAGCCATCCACACAGCCAACAGACCCAAAAACAGCCAGTGACTGACTCTCAGCCACTCACAGCCGGTTGACACACAGAACTGTAATTCAAGGCCGTGAGAAGTAATCAGCTGGAGCGATGGGACAGTCTCAGAGCAACTTTGACCTGAACTCAGTAGTGGAGCCGATCCAGAAATCAACTTCGATGAACAAGGCTCATCTAGAGCACGCAATTAAAAGCATGAGGTCTACAAAGTACGACCTAATACCAGATTTGTTTAGCGACGTTTTGGTATTAATTCTAACATTGCTAATTGTGATGATTCTGGTATGTGGTTATAATCAGTCAAGAAAGATGAAGTCAGAAGAAGATATGAAAATGTACGAAATGCGGAATTTAAGGTCTAAAATGGCGACTGAGGCCTTCAATCAGATAAAGCGAAGCACCCCTTTAGATCAGGGGAACTAGGTGGAACAGTAAATGTTTTTAATGATCAGGCAGTTAATATACAGGCGACAACAATTATAGTAATGCCTCAGGCAAAACGAAAGCCAAAAAGCGAAATTACCAAAACTAAACCTAACAGCATTTAAGATTTTTTTTCTCAAACTCAATTTGATCATTATTTTAAATTTTTTTTTTAATTTTAAGTTTGGGTAATTTTAAGTGAAAATTAATAATAATCGTTTTTTCAATTGAATTTAATTTTAAGTTTAATTTTTTTTTTCGGTGTTAATTTTAAGTTTAATTTTTTTTTCGGTGTTAATTTTAAGATTTAAATTTAAAGATCACAACTGTCTCAAAATTTGATAAAGATGATCAAAATTCATATAAATTCAATTACGAATATAAATTCATTAAAAGGTCATAAAATACGATATCATAACATATGATAAATTAAAATGAAAAATTACTTTTATCAATAAAGAAGGAAGTTTATTAAAATAAAACATAACTAAGTTAATTAAATATATTTCTTATATATGAAAATTTTTTTTGATTATAAATTTTTTTTTAAATGTAAATGCAGTAACAATTTGTGTAATGTATTGGAGTGATCAAAGGTCTCTGATAATATTTAGACTAAAAATCTACATATTAGGAGGGAGGGGTGTGATCTCAAATAGATTAGGCAAGTTATTACGTTTATAAAATGAAAAAGTTGTTACATTTTGAACTGAGACATATTAGGTAGGAGTAACTTAGATTATTTTGAGAATAAATAAAAATATTGTTAAAGCAAAATTAAGATTGTATAGGTAAGATTAAAAATTTAAGAAAATTTGGTGAATGCACATATTAGTCTTACATATTTCTAGAACGAATTAAAACTCAAATTTTTCAATTTTCTAATAATATATTTATTACCGGTTCGAGAAATTTCAAGAGATCCAATATACATGTTTCCACTAACAGCGTGAGCGTCTGAACATTGTTCAATATAGAGTAACAATGGGTAGACAAACCAGCTGGCAGTTTTGGAAAAATGTGAATTGTAACTTTGAAATTTTCGGAAGGGGGGAGCGATGTGGTAAAGCAAACACAGCAATTGTGTATGCATTGCTATCATCACGAACCTATATGATTGTAAGTAAGTGACAGTCAAGTTAGTTACCGATTCGCTCTCGTGAGCTACACACCTTATCTCCTGTTCGTAGTTATTTGAGACCTTAACTTGCGAGCGTTCTAGTGGAGATATTCTTTGTAATAACATGTGCTTGACCAATGAATATAATCTCTTTAAGTGTTAATTACTTTACCATTATTACCCTTAAATACAGTTAAGCTTGGACCAGAGGCCTGAGGTCGGAACCATAGTGGCAAGGTGGTTCTAGGGCATGGTACCATGAGTATTTAGTAGAAAGAGATATATAAAGAGAAAGGAATCTGAAAATACTTTATAGAGTAGGATCCTAATCACTTAGAGCCCATACACTGAGACGTTATAGGGAAGTAAACTAACAACGTCACAATATATATTATTAATCTTATAATTATATAAGATTCTGTATGGACAAAAATGTTTTTCAAAATGTACGTAAATTAACAAATAAGTTAAAAATGATAATTATAATTTATTTGTGTGTACTGACGTTTGGTTTACAGTGTTTTTAATATAGTAGCTTTGTTGAAATACTATTTTCCATAGAATATTAAGTATATATAGTTATAACTGTACAAAATGAATGTCCCCTTTAATCCTTTAACGATGTGCTATAATGCCGTTTTTTATGAATTAAATGTTCCTAGAATGTGATTCTAACCAAATAATATTTCAGAAAAGTAAAAAAAAATCAGTAAGTGACTGGCACCCCAATGATTTCACTCCTGTACAATCCGCAACCCAATGATTTCACTCCAGTACAATCCGTACCCCAATGATTTCACTCCTGTAGAATCCCACCCCAATGATTTCACTCCGATACAATCTGCATCTCAATGATTCCACTTCTGTGCAATCCGCACCCAAATGATTTCACTCCTATTCAATCCGCACCCCAATGACTTCACTCCTGTACAATCTGCACCCCAATGATTTCTCTCCTATACAATCCACACCCCAATGATTTCACTCCTATACAATCTGCATCCCAATGATTTCACTCCTGTACAATCTGCATCCCAATGATTTCACTCCTATTCAATCCGCACCCCAATGATTTCATTCCTGTACAATCCACACCCCAATGATTTCACTCCTATACAATCTGCATCCCAATGATTTCACTCCTATACAATCTGCATCCCAATGATTTCACTCCTGTACAATCTGCACCCAAATGATTTCCCTCCTGTACAATCCACACCCCAATGATTTCACTCCTATACAATCTGCATCCCAATGATTTCACTCCTGTACAATCAGCACCCCAATGATTTTACTCCTGTACAATCCACTCCCAAATGATTTCTCTCCTGTACAATCCGCACCCAAATGATTTCCCTCCTGTACAATCCACTCCCCAATGATTTCACTCCTATACAATCTGCATCCCAATGATTTCACTCCCATTCAATCCACACCCCAATGATTTCACTCCTATACAATCTGCACCCCAATGATTTCACTCCCATTCAATCCACACCCCAATGATTTCACTCCTATTCAATCCGCACCCCAATGATTTCACTCCCATTCAATCCACACCCCAATGATTTCACTCCTATAAAATCTGCACCTCAATGATTTCACTCCCATTCAATCCACACCCCAATGATTTCACTCCTATAAAATCTGCACCCCAATGATTTCACTCCTATACAATCCGCACCCCAATGATTTCACTCCTATACAATCCGCACCCCAATTATTTTACTCCTGTACAATCCACACCCCAATGATTTCTCTCCTGTACAATCCACACCCCAATGATTTCACTCCTGTACAATCCGCATCACAAAATGGATGCCTGGAATTTTTACCTGAATATTATTGGTATTTATTATACCAGATTGTTAGTTAAACAAGTTTCCTGCCGCTTTCATGAAACAACTTTTTAATTGCAACTTTTCATTCTAACCTTTAATTTTTATCTTAACTAAATCATTTCTCTACTAAGGTACAAAAGAGTTTTTGAAGGTTCAAAATCTTTGAACATATCTATAAGCAACGATTCACGTCATAAATTAATAATTTAAATGCGGCGTGACCCACTGGTGCTCACATGGCAAGAAACGTGTTAAAAGAAATGTTTAGATAAAGCATTATATTATATTAGCTCGTTTTGGTATCATCAGAAAGGCCCATGGTCTCTATCCTGAAGCTGTCTGTGGTGAATGGAAGAGAAGGGGGGGGGGGAGTGGCGTTCTTTGGGCCCCGAACTGTTGTAATTTGGATTATGGATTGTCTTTTTTCATTATTAACATGTTCATCATTTTTTTAACGCTACTTGCAGTTTTAGAGGATAGCGCTAGGGTTATGCTCTTGAACTACGAGGTCTTAGATTTTGTGTTAGGTAGGCTCGTATAGGCTTCATTTACTATCACCTCTTCATTTTCCTCTTCCATTCGTGAGTGCAGCCACCGGTGCTTGTGTCCCGTTTTGTCACATTCATTGATAAGTGACTGCTTTCATGGAGTAGCTTTTCTGCATCCATGAGCATTGTCACCGAAGGTGGTAAATGACTTTGTTCATGAAGCCACTTTATTTTCTGACTGCTTCTTCTAGTCCCTTGTACTTAATTTCCTTTTGACGTCAGCGATATGGCCTTTGGTTCCGAAGCAGACGTTAAACCCCTACTAAATTAAATTATCATCAGAAAGAAGTAGCAGGAATGTTTAGATAAAGGATTATATTGTATTAGAGCGTTTCGGTATCATCAGAAAGAAGTAGCAGAAATGTTTAGATAAAGGATTTTATTGTATTAGATCATTTTGGTATCATCAGAAAGAATTAGCCTCTTATAGAAGCGAACGAATTTTTGGTCTACTCTTTACTATTAGCTACATTCATCCCTCCGGGCCGCGAGAATATTTTTGAGCGTTTTCCGGTCCGCGACGACCAAAAGGTTGGCGACCACTGCCTCAAATGACCATTGTTCGAAATGTGCTCAAATTGTGCGAGCCTGTTTGTAGTAATTTGAAACAAAGACTAGTATATTCTTCCAAAGAGGGTGATGTGGCCACCCAATGTGTCCAGCCACACCAGTGAGCACGACGAATTTGCCTTCCTTCAATGGAACGAGGAGGAGCCTGTGGTGATAACCAACCCGAAGGAGGAAGTCGATAAGGAATAGACACTTGTGGCGCTATTGTCGGCACAAGCATCATAAAGATCTCCACGTCAAACTTCCACAAGGAGCAAAAAATTAAAAACAAATTTGATAACTGTTTTATCAAGTATAGCACTCCCTATTCATTGTCTGACGCAGCTGAACGACTCTTCAGCTTCGTCTCGGACAAAGTGAGGTCTAAGTGAGCTTACCAATCTGATCTTCGAGAACATGACCTTCAAGAAGGAAATTTTGAAGTTGGTAAAGAGAGAGAGAGAGAGAGAGCTTACAAGTTTGAGTGAAGTTTTTTTAATTTTTGTTTTAAATGTTTTTACTGTTTCTTGTGAACTATTGTTTTTATATTTTCTTATGTTAATAATTTGTTTTTCTATTAATAAATTTTTCCATTTAAATATATTTTTTTTATATCTGATAACTTTAAATTTATATTAAGATTGCATGAAATTTAATTTTAGAAATAACGGAAGTAATTTGTTCGCTTTGTTCTTTTAAAGATTCGGAAAATCTTTTTGTTAGCTGGTTTTTTTATCTTAAACTGAACTAACAACAAAGTTAGCCACTCACTTATCACCACTCTCCTATCACCACTCTCCTATCACAACTCTCCTATCACCACTCTCCTATCACCACTCTTCTATCACCACTCTTCTATCACCTCTCTCCTATCACCACTCTCCTATCACCACTCTCCTATCACCACTCTCCTATCACAACTCTCCTATCACCACTCTCCTATCACCACTCTCCTATTACCACTCTCCTCTCATCACTCTCCTCTCACAACTCTCCTATCACCACTCTCCTCTTACCACTCTCCTATCACCACTCTCCTATCACCACTCTCCTATCACCACTCTCATCTCATCACTCTCCTATCACCACTCACCTCTCATCACTCTCCTATCACCACTCTCCTATTACCACTCTCCTCTCATCACTCTCCTCTCACAACTCTCCTCTCACCACTCTCCTATCACCACTCTCTTATCACCACTCTCCTCTCATCACTCTCCTCTCACAACTCTCCTCTCACCATTCTCCTATCACCACTCTCCTATCACCACTCTCCTCTCATCACTCTCCTCTCACAACTATCGTATCACCACTCTCCTATCACCACTCTCCTATCACCACTCTCCTATCATCACTCTCTTATCACCACTCTCCTATCACCACTCTCCTCTCATCACTCTCCTATCATCACTCTCTTATTACCACTCTCCTATCACCACTCTCCTATCACCACTCTCCTATCACCACTCTCATCTCATCACTCTCCTCTCACAACTCTCCTCTCACCACTCTCCTATCACCACTCTCTTATCACCACTCTCCTCTCACAACTCTCCTATCACCACTCTCTTATCACCACTCTCCTTTCACCACTCTCCTGTCATCACTCTCCTCTCATCACTCTTCTATCACCACTCTCCTATCACCACTCTCTTATCAGCACTCTCCTATCACCACTCTCCTATCACCACTCTCATATCACCACTCTCCTATCACCACTCTCTTCTAACCACTCTCCTATCACCACTCTCCTATCACCACTATCCTATCATCACTCTCCTGTCACCACTCTTCTATCACCATTCTCCAGCTTCTCCTCTTCATTTCCCTCCTCTAATCAGCTTTGTGATGATGTACTCACAGTGGCTCATCTCCTGGCAAGAGGCTAAGTGTTTCGTCTGACGGCTTATAAATCTCAGAGCGTTTTAGGGGCTGCATTATTCATGGAGTGGAGTTAGGGGTGGGACTGGCTAAATATTTGCCCCACATTTATTATCAGGAAAAACTGCTGACAGTGTGGAAAATTACCAGGCCTATATATAAGCCTCGCTGACAAGTACTTTCTGCTCCTTAATGTTCTTCAACGATGTGTCTATTTTCACATGGCGTGAGTAATTTTCCATTAAACTTCATTTTTTTAGTACATACCTATATGCAATTGTTGTCAGCCCAGAAGCATAACTAGAAAAATGTAACTAAAAGTAACGAATCAACTATCAAGTTGAAGAAAATAAAAATGTTTTATGTCTTTCAAACATTTTTGAAAAATGAAAATAGTATCATCATTCATTCAGATGCAAAAACAAAACCAGAAGCAATAACTATAGCAAATGGGTTATAATTAACTGATTCAAAATAAATAAATAAATCTCGTGCAAAATATAACCTTCCGCATTCTGCGAAGGTAATCGTAAGCTATATAGGGAAATCTTAATAAAATTATCTATTAAACAATTCATAACAATTGAAAGCTAATTGGATTCAGTACTTTCAGAATTGAAAAGTTACATAACGTGAGTTATGGAAATAAAACGAGTTAAGTATTTTTTGATATTAACTTCACTTTCTTACACTATTTGACTGTATTTTTGAAAACACTAAAATAGTGATTGCTTCGATCCCTTTAAAATCATTCCCTTGTTTATATACATATTTAGCTGATTCTAATTTATAATTTCATCAATATTATATATCAATATTTATCAATATTATAAATTCATAATTTTATAAATATTATCCATTATGAGTTTATAACTTATATCAATTCCCAACTGTTCAGGCATTAATAAAAACTAATTGTAATAAATCCACGGATAAATTCAAATTATCGCCGATTCCTAATTTTACTGAACTAAAGTCAGGCAAAGTGATGTGTTCGATTACTTGTATATTTATCACTACATTAGCAAGCCGAAGTCAGGCAAAGTGATGTGTTCGATTACTTGTATATTCATCACTACATTAGCAAGCCGAAGTCAGGCAAAGTGATGTGTTCGATTACTTGTATATTCATCACTACGTTAGCAAGCCGAAGTTAGGCAAAGTGATGTGTTCGATTACTTGTATATTCATCACTACGTTAGCAAGCCGAAGTCAGGCAAAGTGATGTGTTCGATTACTTGTATATTCATCACTACGTTAGCAAGCCGAAGTCAGGCAAAGTGATGTGTTCGATTACTTGTCCATTTATCACAACATTAGCAAGCCGAAGTCAGGCGGACTGTTGTGTTCGAATGCATCTCAATGGCAATAAATCTGCAAGCGGAAACTGCTGCCTGGCAAGCGTAAAAAAGAAGCGCTTGAAAATGAGTTGTATTATCGGTCGAATCTGCTTGGTTCTTGGTATAATAATTCGGATATTTTTTGGACGAATGCTGGAATTTCTGTTTTGAATTTTTTTACTTTGAATTCAGATAAACATAAATTTTGTAGTCTCGCATGCATGTTATATTATAAGATATCTATAGATTGGCTCCCATTATTTTAATCTATCAGAAGAAATTAAAACAAAGTCAAAATGACGATGTAATTTTAGTTACAAGTACAGTATTTTTTATCTCTTAGAATATCTTGTGTAATATTTCATCATTTAATTACATTAAAAATATTTAGTTAGTTTCATATCACTTTAAGAAAGAGGTGAATTAACCTGAAATAAAATATTGCCTCCTAATATCAATCTAATAATAACTGTAGTTATATCAATTGTTTAATTATTCTACTGCTAGTTCGCTGTTGATGTTTCATATAACTCTTGTACTATAAGGCTTTAGGATGAATAAATACTATTGTATTTCTAAAGAGTTTTTGGCTGAAAAGTTCATGTTTTTGAAGCAGAGAAAGCAACGCTATTTTAGAAATATAAATTAGAAGATATACTTTAGTTTGGAATGGTTAGTTCTATATTCAAGAAGAGTCACAAAAACGGCAGAACGAGTTTGTTAAACAAACTATCAAAACACGAAAGATTATAATTATGTATATTATCATCCAATTATTATCATTTAACCAAAAAATATTTTATTCTTCTTTCTTTTCATTTAAATTAAAATATAAAGTAATCTTTCTGCTGCTGAAAGAGATCGCGTAATTTGATAATATAGAGAAGTGTGGTGATAGTGTTATTACTGCACATTATTATACTGACTGTTCTTCGATTAGTAGAAAAATATTCCTTTACTTTCAATAATTAAATAAATACTAGATATTAAAATTTTATTTATCATCTAGTTTTGCATTCAATATGGCGAGTCTCAAAACAATTCTCCAGTGTTTCTCTTCCACAAGCACCCCTTTTCCATTCATGTGTTAGATATGAAAGATAATTAATTAATTCTACCTTCCAACTATAGCAAGCCTTTATTCATGTTTCGAAGTTTGTTCATTTATTCCTTCCTTAGGTACGAGTTGAATTGGATTCAGGGTCTGAACTTTAAATTGAATATGGTCCAATGAAGGTCAGGCAAGTTTTGTTGTTGACTAAGAGCGTATCAGGGATACTCTGGCGTAAATGGCAAGCTTGACGCCATATTATGCAGACTGGCTCAGCTCAGACCTTAAGTTGCCTCGTAAAACTGATGAAAACTCTTTGATGTCATTTATTTATATTGAAATTTAGGACCAAGAGAAGCCATTTGATATTGAAATGGAATTGAATAATTATTAGAGGTAGTAACTAAGTGTATTCAGAGCTATAGATAAGTTACGTAAAAACGAAATTAACGCACGTGTTTGATTATAAAAAAGTAACATTGAAGCATTTACCTTCTTTTAAACTCATTCAATTAAACATGAGATGGTAATCCCCTTTCATATTAGGGTTTGAATTAATTTAGAGACTGTTGAAATTCACATGCATTATACTACTGGAGATAAATGAACTATAGTCCCTGCTAAGCCTTCCTCTTTACGCTGAAGCAATTTAGCTTAGCAAAGTATTGGAACACTTCAGTGTAAAACAAGTAAAACACTGTATTGAGTTTCATGTTGAAACTTACGGTTATCTAAGATTATTGAGATTGTTTAAATTGATTACGGTATTTAAACTTATTACGGTTGTTTAAAATTACTACGGTATTTAAACTTATTACGATATTTAAGCTTATTATGGTATTTAAACTTATTATGGTTGTTTAAAATTATTACGGTTATTGCATAAATTCATTCTAGACAAATTCAAACATGCCTAGAGTACTAATTAATCAATTGAGTGTAACTTAGATTGAACAATTGAATACATACGACTATAATAACATTAAATCTAATTAAATTTAATTGCATTCGAATTTACTGTGGTCGTACGTATAATTTTTCTAGGCATTGCCAAAATAGTTAAAACAATAAAAATAATTTCGTCGGATAGTGGGAGCTAAAAAATACTCTTTATTTTAACTCACTATAATTTATATCATCAGAAAATGCGTATAATATTACCTGCACATGGTTACTTTATATTGAAGATAGATAAAATCTATCTTTTGAATAGAGTTATGTGGCAACTCGTTGATATATTAAAGTGAGAATACTATCACACTTTATTCGTTCATTCTTTTGATTCAAAAGACCATTACGACATATAAAACTATACTAGAAATTGTTACAGGTTATCATTTTATAGTATTTATCTGATAATATATGACAAGTGAAATAATATTCTTAAGAGTCTATTAAATAATTTAAATTCTCTAGCTATACAGCAGATACTTTAGGTAAGATGTAGAGAGTTTCCATTAAACTGTTTGCATGTTGTATATTCACATTCACAAGCAGTATTTTAGTTCCAACAGCAATTATTATTATATTTTCATATTTCAATTCAAATTTTGAATGATCACTATTTTGAACAAGTTGTATAATGTTTATTAACTATAAGATATATAATTTAAAGTTTAGACGAACACTTTATATGTTAATCGATAACTTGCCAAATATTTTTAAAAATAAGGAAGTCTCAAACATCCAATAGGGCTGGAATATTTGGCACCTCAATTGTTTATAAATGATGATTTGACATTGCAAATTCAACATTCAAACAAGAAATATATGGAAAAAATATTTCTCGGAGTCTCCTAAATATTTTCTTGAATCAAGTTTAAGTCTCCATCATTTCCTTTTTTTATCTTTGAAAGTTAATATTTTATAAGCAATTAATATTGTAATTGTAATATAGTACTTTAATTCCTATTCAATGAAATAAGTTTGAGCTATTTTTATTTGTCTTACTTATAATTAATATTCTCTTAAAATCATAGATCCCAAGGATATCAAAGACGAAATAAAATGAAATGGTATCAAATAATATAAACCTTTACTTTAGATTCAATAATGTTTAATTCCCTCACTCTATATTATTTTCAGGATCTATGATTTCAAAAGAATTTTGTCACAACCCTAATAATAGTATATATACACAGAAAAAAAGTTTACTCATATTTGAAGGGTCAACAATTTATGCTTTGAATCAATTTATTACGTGAGTTAGTTGGACTATATTCATGTTTTCATGTGTGTCAAAACAACAATGACATGGTGTGTCACCAAACATAGTTAATTCAAATCATTTTTTGGATTGAATCAACTTATTATGAGAGTTAGAGTTACATTTTGAGAATTTGAACATATGTTAAAACAACTAGGACATAGTGTGTTGAAGTATCTCACAAAGATTGTTAATTCAATGTATCTTGTGTATGAATTAACTTACTATGAGAGTTGACGCTACTTTTTTAAGTTTAGGTGTGAGTTAAATCAAATGAGTAAGTGGCAACTTAGGCTTTCCTCAAAGCCAATTAATCGGTTGACACTTTACAGTTCAAATCTTGTTTCAAGTGTGTTGTGTGTTTCAACGCTCCTCAATCCCATTTTAGTTCAAGAGCAAACAATAGTGTTATATGCACTAAATAGTATTATCGCTGCCGATCGACTAATAATTATTAATCAATTCCATTAATTCATTGATAAAGGCCTGCCTAAATATTCTAAAAAATTGGGATTGATAGGGTGGTGGCTAGGTAGTTATTTGAAGAGCTGATTATTAGTTTATAACTTTTCATAATAATAAATTTTGATTACTGCCTTCCAGTTTGTAAACTGATATCCAAACTAATTTTCCTAGATTATTATATGTTAACTTATTTAAGCATCATACCTACCTAGCTGTTTTTTTTTTCAGTGTCAATACTCAATACCTTCTACATAGGCTAGGCAGTTATTGCGCTGTCCTTAGATAGTAAGTTCCAAATTATCAGGTGATTTCACATTTTCGGTCACGTATGAAATATAGTATATAGCTACCTAATAGCTAATTGAAATAAAAGTTGATTATCTATATTATATAGTTTTTCTTAGGCGACCGAAAATGTGAAACCGTCCGATAATTCGGAACTTATCCTAGTATCTCAAGTTAAGTATTCTTATAATTTATATATTTCAAAACTAGTTAGTGTACCTATAGGTAGGGTTACACATGTAAATTCGGTTCTTTAATTTCTAATTGCGGCCCTATTAAGAAAGTCTCAAAATTCATTTGAAATTAGTTTAGCTATATATTAAATTGTTCAACAGATCAATTTATGATAGGTTCTATTTATTTCACGAGTAACTTGAAGCCATGATGGTTATTAATGTTTCTGAGATAAGAGACTGCAGTTAGTTAAAGTGCCGCAATTTACCTACTTGACCCTAGTTTTCCATGACCAGGAGAACTCCGGCCGGATAGCAAATAAGGAGAACACCGTCCAGGGATTTGGCAGTGAAAACTATAACCAGAGGTGAGCCTTTTGATATTTTATATTTTTTTGGTATTTAATTAAAGTCTAAATTATAAGTGTATAATGAACAAAATTATGAGGATTAGCAAGGAGAATCCATTGCATTTATTAGAGCTAAATTTATACAGGTGTAGGTCATAAAACCCCCGGTCAAGAGCCCCCCCCCCCGGTCATGAGCCCACATAGGTCAAGAGCCCCCTCGGCCATGAGCCCCCTCGTTTTTAAATCCTTATTTACCCATATTATTTAATCCTTATTGACACTTTATTATTTCATTACTGATTATACATATAATATATGTATATCCTCCGAGCCCCCCTGCCAGGTCATTAAACAATCATGAATTGTGCAGTACAACAAACTAGCGGATACAACAAACTACGTCAGCAACTCTCAGTTATTTCTATCTAAGAAGTTCTTCATTTGTTTAACTAGGTAAATAAGGATTAGAAAAACAGGGAGGGAGGGATTATGACCTAGGGGGGCTCATGATCGGTGGGGCTCGTGACCGGGGGGGCTCTTAACCGTTCCCCAATTTATACTACATCTGAAGATTTATAAATAGTTTTATACATTTTATATAAATAATTTACCTATATGAAACAATTCTCAAATTAATAATTCTCATCATTTCTTTATTAATATGGTTTTCTATATTTTCTTAATCTACTTTCAGATCTTTATGAAGAATTGATGGAGTAGATCAACGTCATCAACCATCGGAGTCCTCTTCAATTCCTTTGAATGATTCAGGAACAATTATGCTCTGTCAAAGTAAGTATTTGAAAATGTTTGATGATTTTCAAATATGTATTTGCAATATGATTAGCTTTTACTTTTTCATATGCTTTTAGGGATTCCAGACATGAAGAGAATATCGAAGCTGTCACTATCTCTTCACAAAAGGAAAAAAAGAGTAGGTGATGCTATTGATAATGTATATAAACGATACTATGAATTTCTATTATATATATATTAATATACGAATCTCTTATTTCAGGAATTGGCAACCTATAGTCGTAACAGACAGTGACGAGGATTCAAATTGTACTTCTAAATAAAAAAATCTAAGACTTAAATGTTTATATTTCGTTTTCAATTTGTCCTTGGTAAATTCTATTAGCGTATTTCTACATCAGCTCATATGAGTAAGATGAATTGCACTTAAGAAGACAAAGGCTTTATTATTATTCATTAAGTTATAGTATAATTGCAGAATATCGAAGATTTATTCTATAAAAATTTGCTTTTGTAGTCTAGCCGGATAATTCAATTTATCTAGCCTACCTATTTATCACTACGTAAAGTTATTTACGTCATCTAACTACTTATTTAAAAACTGATCTGATGAAGTTATTTATTCAATCTAATCTATTAATTTACAACTAATAACCATATATCAATTCATCGGATCGAAAACATTTCAAAAAGCAAAGATTAGTCTAAAATCAAAATAGTATGCATATCACAGAAGCAAAAGTAGAAAAAAAATGATCATGTTAGATTTGGTTGCAGAGAATAAATAGTATAATCTAATTGATAACGGGACCTAACTCGAGATTACTATTTAATAGAGTAAATATAGTGACTATAAAAGTCATGTAAAAAGTTTGGCTACTGCTAACCGGACCGAGATTTCAACCTACACTAATAGTTGATATACATTTACATAGTTTACTAGTAGTTGATATAACCAACACGAGATGTTAATATAACCTACACGATTAGTTGATATAACCAAGACGAGTAGTTGATATAACCTACACGAGTAGTTGATGTAACCTACATGAGTAGTTGGTATAACCTACACGAGTAGGTGATGTAGCCTAGACGAGTAGTTGGTATAACCTACACGAGTAGTTGATATAACCTACATGAGTAGTTGGTATAACCTACACGAGTAGTTGGTATAACCTACACGAGTAGTTGGTATAACCTACACGAGTAGTTGGTATAACCTACACGAGTAGTTGGTATAACCTACACGAGTAGTTGGTATAACCTACACGAGTAGTTGGTATAACCTACACGAGTAGTTGGTATAACCTACACGAGTAGTTGGTATAACCTACACGAGTAGTAGGTATAACACATAGGAGTAGTTGGAGAAACATATACAAGTAGTTGATGTTATCTTGTTCTGCAGTTGTTATAACCATTACATATAATTGGTTCAACCATCACGAGTAGTTTTGACTATCACAGATAGCTGTTGTAACCATCGGGAATTTAAAATAATCAACTCACATATGTGTTGTTTTAACCAACGTCAATTTAACTCATTTTAAATAGTACCTGCAACTCACCCGTAGGTAGGCGCACAGATAAACCATAAAATTTAGTCAAAACAAATCATATATGATTTGATTCAACTAATCCTTTCTCTGTGTGTACAGTCTATAATTTTTTTTAACAATGTATGAAATTGCACTCTACATTTGAGCGTTTGATATAATAAATAAGAAGTTTAGTTTGTGTACAAAATATCTGTCTGTCAGTGTATGTATATTGGATCGATATTTAATTAGGATTGAAGTAATTTTATACTGGGTGCTTCACCAAGACAATATTGGGATTTTGAAATATTTAAAACTGATGAAATCAAATCAACTGATCGAAGATACTTGAATTTGGGGTTTGTATTTTCTTCCCTTATACTAATAATATAGCTTGTTAGTGTTAACTATAGCATATATTGGTAAGAGTGGTATTTTAGTCCATTGTCCGCGCGTGGGTTGTTAATAGCAGAAACAATAACTTCATTTTCTTCAATAGAATATAATATAAAATTGACCAAATTGTAACAAGAGAAACAAATATTTTCGATAGAGACACAATTTCCTATCCTGATTTACCTAGGTTTTGATTCAACAGTGTTCCAATATAGGAATAATATAGTAACAATTGATTTTGCTGCCTGGATATTAATTAATAAACGAAAAGAGAAAAGAAATAATATATTAAAAAGAAAACATTTTATTTCGATAACTCAATTTTCAATTCCAGTCCCCATTAGTTTATTTATTCCAAAATGTGACCAATGTTTTTTGATGGACATTTCGTATCGTTTTTAAAATATCTCCTCTTTATTTTCAGTCTGTTTTGATATCAGTTCTATTCAAGCAAATAAGATAGTGATTACTCTTTTAAATAACCTCTTCATGAGAGGAAAAAGAACTCTCTTACTCTTTGCAATGCAGTTAATAATATTATTACGATTATAGACAATCTAATTAGTAAGGAAAGACTTTAAAAACTTTAACATGAAACTGAATGTATATACTATCAATATTTAATCGAGTAATTAATATATTAACCCTTTCAGGCACACTATAACTTCTATCTATTTTTTTAATTTCTTTTTATAGTTGAACTCCATTACTTTTGTTGTAAGTAGACTATAAACCCACACAAAAAAGAATATTTGCTGATTCAGAATTTTTGTATACGAAGTACAAAGTAGTGATTATTCAGACTAACCACTATAACATAATTGCGGAATTCAGACTAACTACTATGCATTTCTTGGGGGTTTGCATTACGTTACTTCGGTTGTAAAGAAACTATAAACAAAATATTGTAACTTTTGCTGACTAATTTTTTTTCATATGAGGTGGTTAGTCAGACTAACCACCTCGCCATAACTTCACTTTCATGCCGGAAGTATTACTACACGATCCCTTGCTTCACTCTGCATTCATCTGAAGAGTGAATGCTAACTATGCACTTTATATGCACCCTAGTGCATCATTCTACTAGGTGGTTAGGTCTATAGCAAACTGTGACTGTGAGGTACAGTTTGCCTAACCACATTTTTAGGTGGTTAGTCCAACTAACCACGATGACCGAAAGGTTTAGTGCTCTTTGTGCTCTATATATTAAATGGTGTGTCTCATTGTGTTATAGGATGTTATAAATAATATTATGCTAATAATATTATAACAATAATATTATAACAATAATATTATAACAATAATATTATACTAATAATATTATACTAATAATATTATACTAATAATATTATACTAATAATATCATACTATAGTAGATAATTGTGTTTTATACTCTGAAGTAGAAACGGAGCTTTTCTATCCCTCCCCAATTAATAAGTCGACAAAGACGATATTTTCCCATCGAAAACCAGAAGAACTAGAACAGGTACATGTAGAGCGCATACATTCGACACCGCTACATCTTTGTTCATGGTATGATAGTTGGTTGGTATGATAGCAACACTGAACATTTTGTTGCTTGCAAATCTTCTCACAAAATTTCAGGCAATTTGGTTTAGCAGTTTTTAGTAATGTGAATAAGAAGAATATGTATTGAAATGAATAACAAAATAACTAAACAAACTGAATTACTAATGTTTAACAAAGCTACGTAACTCCCCAGCTAGAGTTGCTCTCTAAGGAGTTCTCAACCTGTGTGTCGTGATCCACAGGTTGGAAACTCCTGTCATGAATGATGAATGCAAAGTAAGTAAAATATTCTTAGGTAATTCCGTAGACTTGTTTGTTATTTTTGTCATCAGGTTTGCAATTTTAAGTTATTTAGTTGAATTTATGGCCTTTGTTAAGCAAACAAATTTTTCATAATGATTAAAACCTTGAAACAGATGGTCAATAAAATCCTGAAATTACCATTTTATAATGATCTTTTTACGTCTTTTTATAAATTATATATGTATTATCATCTCAAATTGCTCAACAAAGTAATAGAATACAAATAAGTATCATTATTATTTATATATAATATGCTTGTTCATAATTGAAATATAATATTAATTTGTTAGGTATCTCAATACAATATTTACCTTTTAAAATCTCAACTAAAATACTTACATAACATTTAATCGGCTTTCGAATTAATTTTTAAACGAACATTAATGTCATATAGACGAGACATTCTATAAATAACGCGAACATTCTAAAATGAATTACATAAATATGAAACATGTTTAATGCGTCATTAGAATTATGTTTCCATGGAAACATGTCCTTCTATCTGGAAAAATAATTTTTATCTCAACCAAAATTCTCTAGAAACGATGATGAATAATATTTACACACCAACATTTTTTTCAGTAAAAATTACTCTTTGTATCGCAGTAATGGCAACAGTATTTATTATTGAGAAATAATAAATACTAACATTATTTCAGTCTCTCCTACAGTATATTATCAAAATAATATTAATTAATAGACTGAACAAGAGTTAATTAATTAGTTCTTTAGGTTCCTTTTGTGTTGACTGTTATCTTGCTTAACATCTAGATCTTTTATCTCATCACGCCTTTCTTGTGTTAGTTGTTGTCTTTCTAGTCATCTAAGTTCGGTGTTTCTTCTTCGTATTTGCCACTGCTGTCACTGGCTAGTCTTCGCCTTTTCTCTCACTCACGGATTCTGGCTGCCTCATGGTACATCTTTACCATTGTTAAGGATTATTCCAGTTCTGCAAAGTGCATTCAACAGTGCAATATGTTGTAATAAACACATTGATTTAATTTTAACTATCTTATTCAATTACTTTGTGACGGACGGACCGACTGACACGTCTTCTTCTATAATAGTATTGATGTTATGTAACATCTACTGGTTTACTGTTAAATCATTTTCACGAATTGAAATTTGTACTAAATAAAATATTAATGAAGGTTTCATTAAAAAGTTGTCAGTTGCAGCTGAGTGCTTTCAAAAACTATCGTCGATATAGAATTCAGATTGATTGAGAATAATTTAGGAATTAATCAATAAGTTTATTAACTTTGAAGAATGCGGAAGGTTATATTTCAGACGGCATTTATTTATTTATCATCTTGTTATTCGCATAACTGAAAAAGTGTTCAACCAAATTTTCTAAAGTTTGGTGAGACAATTGGTCAATGTCCAGGAACCTGTTGGTAGAATTGTGGGAGCAATCCAGTTGAAGGTAAAGGTTATTATCCAGTAACCAGTTTATTAAATTTTGGTTGCGAACGGCTCAAAGGTGTAGGTAAAGGTCATCTATAACTCAAGTGTTCTTTGATGGTCAAGGTCATTTTTGAGCGACGGCGAAGGCATGAACATACCGAGTGCGCATAATCTAGTTTTTTACAATATTTACAATTCTCCAAATAAATGATACAAATGAAACACAAATATAAATGAATTAATGCTAATTCCAACTGCTGAACCAAATCTTCAAACATTTTGAGTTATGTATTGTTAGTCCATTATTTTTAAATAATGAAAACATTCTAAAATTTCAATATAACTTAAATTAGTCTGAAATAATGATATTATCATACAATAATACTTACAGTTATCACTTATATCAATTTGTTTCCTCCATCATTTTACTGAAATCTCGAATTGTTTTTGTTTACCAGTTTCGAATCATAGATTTCTCATTTTTTTTAAAATTTTAATTCAATCAGTTTTCGCATGATAGCTAGGATTTCTAAAAAATATTTAATGGTTTTGGCTCGACCCTAAGGTTCCATTAAAAGAGCTAGTCATAGAGAAGTAAAATATTTATTTCTATATATATATAAATTATATATAATTACCATAATGTACTTCGATGCGATAATCTGGTAGCAATGATCATTTCTAAATTTTACTCTGGCTCCCAGCAAAAAGCATAATAGAAAATGCTGATAACATCTCCAGCTTTGTTTTTCTAATCATCAGAAATAATGTAATTTCAATGGACTGACCTGCTCTGTTTTACCCATTCGAACTTCGAGCAGATCCAATTAACCTGCTGTGGTCTGTCTGGCTTTCGGCCAACACTTTCAACTGATGTCGTTAATTATGAAATATTGGTAACCGATACGTCCAGAAATTATCCTACTACAAGTAATTAAGTAACCTGTGTAACTAAAATTACATGACTTACTTGGAGATTATCACAGCAACATTGTTGTCAGGTGATTAAAAATCGTGATTCATATTACTATATCAATTAGTAGTTGAAGAGGATATTGGGTAGAAATCTATCCAGTACTTGAGTTTAAATGGTATATAGTCCAATAGATCCCTTTTTAATTGAAGCAATTGAAAGAGCGGAATTAGTGGTCTATATGTAGTAGGTCGATCATCCACTGATATTACCTTTTAATACTCATAATGTTCGTAGTGTTCTTTACCTTACCCTTCCTATAGTTTATAATTGTCATAGTTTCTTTCTGATATTTTGACTTTAAAGTATTATTTGACATTTACAATTGATGGGGAAAATTTAGAAATGAATGAATGAATGAAAATGAATGAATAATGAAATGAATAATGAATTTGTTCACAATTTAGTCTACTACCTTATTAAAGACTCTACATTCACTATAGAGGATGTCATTATAGAGGAGTTCTACTGTACTTGGTTCCTACGTATAAATAATTTAATAATAACTCATTAAATCACATTATAAGAGATAAATATGTGTGACTCATCATGAAAAATGTTTTTCGCGGTAACCTCGTGAATTTCCTCTTACTTTTTTGCGTCGTAAAGTTCTTCAATTTCAGACGTTGTTTCTACATCATTCATAAGATGGGAAGAGACAGCCGGAATTATATTTTTGATATATAGCCTCTTTAAACCACTGAGGTTCAAGTCATGAATATTTTTGGTGCTCAAGAAAAACATATTTTGGTCTCTAGAAAATATCTGTTTGAAATACAATTCATCATATAATGATGATGCTCTTTTTCGAACTTTTATTTTAAAGTATTTAGCTGAAGAATATTGTGTTCTCATTTTTCAGTGTACTTTTAAAATGTTTCCTGAATCAGATTCTTGTATGTATTATATATTATTTTATTGTTCAAATTCATTTGCCTATATTTTTTATTCTCTCTTTTCTGAATAGTTAGTTTTTCCACCTATTGAAATACATAATAAGTTTTATATTCATCATTGAAAACATTGAAAACCGCTCATAGAAAACTTGACAACTATAATCATCTTATAAGGAAATCTATTTGTCAATTGAAAGAAAATTAAAGAATTTGCTGAATATTCTGCTATTTCCAATTGCAATTGCAATTTATTCACTAAATTATACTCTTACCGCCTGCCTTCATCTGAGGTAAAGTTGTTCTTTTTCTTAATTGAGAGGCATTTCCAATTGAACTGCCATTCTTTGTGGAATACTATCGCGGAATTGATCATCTGCGTAAAAACTAAGGAATTAAAGGTTATGAAAAGTACAGACCACGAATATTTTCTACCAATTAATAAATATCTAGAAAAAGGTGCATGAGTCGCTGTTGCCGGATGACTATATGTTTTTCTGTTGCTGTCCGTTAATTTAGAAAATACTAAATTTAAATTAAATATAATTGAAGTACTACATGAAATTATTCACTGTGATGTCGTTAATTTTACAAGACACAGCTTTCCATTTGTTATCATATATCCAGATAAATCTAAAAAAATGTAACGTCAATAATATTTACTCTTTTTTTGTTTTTTTTATTTGTTAAAACGTGTTCATGAAAAATAAAAATTGTTTAACTCCGGAACGACCAGAGTGCCTGAGGGGCTTGTTTATTAAATCTTGACTATAGTTGCTGGAAATCCAGGTTTTTTATAGTTTAAGACATATTTAAGCAAAATAAATTAAAATAAAGTAACATATTTAGTTGTTATTCAGTTTTAAAACTTTTTATTACCATTCCTAAATTTAGATCTCTGGTGAAATACATGCGCTGTTGCGTCACATTGTAACAAATTATCACTGATAATGCGATACATAACTACGTCATAGACAATGAATGTCACAAAGTTTCAACGACTTAAGTCATTTAGTTATCAAATTATGCATCAATATTTAATTGATGCATAACCGCTGGTTGCTCCTGGGTTATTACATTTGTCATCTGAATTGCTTTCTATTCTGCTGTAGATATATATATCTTGAAATAGAAAAGATAAACTATCACTCATTATATATTATTTAATAACAGATGGTCTACATAAAAAATAAACAAAATAACATATTTTATCTTAAATCTCATTTTTTGTAGATGATTTCTATATAAGAAAAACTTGAAGATTAATTAATTCATTCCACGTATTATTGACAATGTTTAATATTATATTATATTAAGAATAATATTATAGTATTAAATTGATATTGAAGTTTTTTTTAAGGATTCACTTGATGTTTGAGATACTTCAAAGTTGAAATGAATTTTAGCTCAAAAAAATTCGAGGGATGAAATATCAGGAGATCGAGTAGGCCCTCAACATAATTATCGCCTGATCTGGGAATTATTTTCTGCGGAAATTCGTCCTGTAAATTAATTCGAATTATCTTGCCAAGACTCTCCTCAAACTAATTTCACTACTCTTTTCAATGCAGTATTTGATTATTTTTTGTGTTATACTAGTTTCTTCAGTAAGAATTATGTCTTCAAGCAGTTGCAAATATTTGAAGTAATTTTTTAGTAATGAGATATCACATTCAGTAACTCCAACCACTGTGTAAATAAGTATCAAGCAGACTAAAACATACCTAGTCCAGTATTCTAGTTATGTCAGTATATCACGGAGCAGTGGGAGACCTTGTATACTGTATCACCTGAGTGTATAGTACGGGTCTAGGCTGATTTTCCGAAAACGAATTGGCCGAAACCAAATTTTCCGAAAACTAATTCGCCGAAATGGATTCTCCGAATACGTGTTTGCCGAATCCCAAATTTGCAGAAAGCGATTTTTCCGAAATATGGATTTGCCGAAGGACAAATTTTCCGAAAGACGAATTTGTTGGAAATCAAATTTGATGCATTTAAAAAGAACATTCTGTTTGACTTTGTAGTTCTCATCATTATATCTTATGAATAAAAAAAAACAGATCTTATATGGATTTGACATTACTATTGCTATTTAAATTTGTATTCCGCTAATTCAGTGTCATGGGCTTAATTCATATATTTAGCTGTAGCTATAAATAAAGACATTACTAATAAAGAGTTGATAGAAATCAATGTTTTAAACTGAAACAAATTTATTCAGAGGTATATAGGGAAAATATAAACATAACTATTAATTATGTTATTCATTACTAACTATTTTATATTTTAAACGCACCAATTAAATGGAATAATTATTAATAATGTCAGCCACAAAATGCCTTCTTCATGGAATAATATTAACCACTGAATAAAAAAAAAAGAATCCCGTGTATATGGCGTATTTACACAAAGAATGTTAGTTAAGTAATCACATAAAGTTGTTTACACATATCTTATTTAACTTGCCATGACATATATCATCCCTGCATTAAAACAAAAATGTAAATATGGATTATTCACAAAAATGAATATATAAGTTAGATACACACAATCTAAAAACAAGTCAAACGCTCAAATGAAAGAAATGTAACATGCTCCCAAAACTGAATGACTGAATAAAGCTTGAACGTCTTTAAAATGAGAGCAATGACAAAGAATCCTCTTTTGGACCAAAGATTAACAATTACAATAATTAAAGAGGAGATAGAATAATTAAAGGATCATTTTGTGTAACCATGGGTTTATCATGATTTCGTTTCTTTTCTTTAACTCTTGTATAATTTTACATTTCGTTATAAGTAAGTCTTTCGGTAAATTTGACTTTCGGCGATTTTGTCTTTCGGCTAATCTTCACTTTGGCGAATCCGTTTTCGACAAATTTGGGTTTTGGCAAATTCGTATTCGGAGAATCCAGTTCGGCGAATTAGTATTTGTAGAATTTGGTTGCTGCAAATTCGTATTCGGCCAATCCGCCGGCTACCGTATAGTATAGTGTATAATATATATATTAAAATTACCTAAAATACTGGACTACAAATTATTTATTCACATTGCCGAATTGAGAATTTATTAGTTAGTTATTTAATTAGTATTTCGCTTGCAAGATTCTCTTCAGATGAGGTGTCAGATCTTCATTGAATTTGGAAGAAGACACTTCGAGTAATTATTGTATATTTAATAACAATATACTATAGGTACAAAGAATTTTCTGATTGATTTTGCACTAATAACTATTTTTTAGGAGCATAAGTACTTCCCAAGCAACCACAGGTAATGGGGCCAATGTGGGCACTAGGTACCATTCAAGCCCGTAATCTGATGACAAATCGTATTGGTACTGTGTGGTTATTTGCAAACTGGGCCCACGTGGTGACAGCATGGGCTACTAATGTTGAAGCCATCTTGACCCAAGATGTTGTCGAGGTTGATGGGACCAAGGTCGTAAAAGAACTGGCAAGCTGTATTGAAATCAACTTGGTACTAGGTGGTTTCCATGTGACATATGACACTACCACATTGGTACTGTGTGGTCATTTACAAACTGGGCCCACATGGTGACAGCATGGGTGGCTAATGGTGAAACTATCTTGGTATAAGATGATGCCGAGGATGATGGGGCCAGGGTCGAAAAAGCACTAGTAACCAATATTGAAATTACTTTGGCACTAGGTGGTTTCCATGTGCTAAATATGGCACTACAATATTGGACCCATCTGGTCACAATAAATAAATCACAAGGTTTAATAAATTACTTTTGAAGCCTTGAATAGATTAAAAATAGAGAATTGTTATTAATAAAATGAATATCATAATGATTAAGACAAATAAAAATCATCTTCAAGTTTTTCATTTATTTATTCGTAGATCGTTACAACAAAAGAGTAGAACGAACTTAAAAAACCTATCCATTAAAAAGGTGATTCAACAGTTACATTAAACAATACATATAGCTTTATATCATAAGTATAAAGAGTTATTATAATATAGTATAGAATAGTTATATATGATATTACAACTAACATGACTATAATAAAAAGCTGACTATAACCATGAGATCAAAACAAAATTTATTATCTATGGAAATGGTCTCAATCGAATTACATACCTAAGAAAGACAACCATACAATAATTCAGTGAGAGGTATAATAATTTACATCGTTGGCTATTGGTTCGTCCACATTCTGTTGTGCCTATCTTTCCTTCCGTTATTGCAGTAACTGCCTTGTCTATACCTCTCAAAATTTGAAGCTTTTCTTATGACGATGGTAATGACCTCTACCCTGAAAAAGAAAATATTAATTACTTAATCAATTCTCAATATCACTTGCAGAGTTCCGTAGCTGTATTTATTTCAGTTACATTAATTACCTATATTTAAATATTTACTATACTTGCAAGCAAATTTTGTAGTTATCAGAAATGAACAAAAGTACGTGTATCCAAATTTTTTGTAACTAACAGGTTATCTCTGAAACTATTTTTAAATTAAATAATAGGTGCCTACATACCTAAAGAGTGGTTATATACTTTCAGAAATCGAATTTCATTTCAAATTTAAATTATTATATTTAAAGAGAAATTTAAATTAATATTTCATGGTAAGTTCCGAGTTATCGGACATTTTCACGTTTTCGATCAAGTTTGAAAAATCATTATCATTTAATCTTCAAGTTGCTGTAGTACTTCATTTCTATAAAGATCGAGAAAAAGTGACACCGTAAGATAAATTAATAACTCGAAAATTACCCTAGGTACATATATTTAGCCATAGCCTAAAGAAAATATTATTCAGCTCGGTACATAATTAGTTACTGCACCTATAGAAGCAGGCAATAACTATATCGAATACACTACATAAAATAACTTTAAAATAACTATAAGTATATTTAAAAAACTTCAACTCACCATTTTATAACTTTAAATAGGCCGCAGGGAGCAGTTTTGAAGAATTTTCTTAATTAATTGGGAATTAAAATACTAATACCTCCTCCAACGAAAAGCACTAACAAACTACCTGAATTTTTAAATTTCACTATGTATAACCGAAAATACAAAGCAGGCTCATACCGGAAACAAAAATGTTCACTTGTTCAGTTTAGGATTGCATATTATCCTCTATTCGTAATTTATCATATAAATATTTTGGAAATGTATTAAGATGGTCACAATTAGCTAGCAATAGCTAATTAAAAAAATAGACAAGCTTCATAGAAACTAGCATCTGGCAACCACGCTATAAAATCACTTAGTGCCACTCCCCCTTCGTCATCACATACCTATACTTTATATTAAAATTGTGTTATTTAAAAAATATAAATTCTAAACCTTGAAACTAAAACTTTAACTCTTTATCGTTCCTGTGATCATCTTCGTTTAGTCACTTAAACTTAGTATTAAAAAAATAGTTTTGCTGAACGATTAATAATTTAATATTAATATGAAGACATTTTCTAAATTGCAATTGATTGAGTCCTTCCTATTTCAGGAAATTGTCTTTCCAATATGTTAATAAAACTTCCGCCATATAATGTTGATAGGCTATACAGTAATCAGGTTGGGCCAATATGACAATTCAATGGGATGGATTTGCAACATTGAACCAATCTTCTCCCAAGGTAACATTCCATGAGAATGGAAAACCAATTATCCCCATGTAATTTCTAGGCTACTTTTCAGTCTGCCATCTCTTGCCCATCTAACCATCTAGTGCCCATGTTGGCACAATGTGTCATGGTTGCTTGGGTTGTAAGACCATTTAAAAGTTTGAAAGTCAGTATCTAGAAAACTAAACTGGTTTATTGATTTAGTTTTTTTTTGTGAAATACTGATTGTTTCACTCTACATGTGTCAAAAAATTACTCTAGAATCAGGGAAATAATAACTCGATAACGAAGCGCTTTTTGACATTTTGTTAGTCATGGAAAAATAGTTATTGGTTATTTTATACAAACTGTCAAATATTATGAAGCACCCTGTACACCCTAATTTAATTAGTAACCTTGGGAGTCTTGTGTATTTGAATAATTTGATATAGTTGTTTGTTCCTAATGGACTTACATCCTGTATCCGTTAAATGAAGCTAACACGAGCATGTTATATTAATATGGATAGATGTTTAATTAGCACGGTATTTGCCCTCCAAACAATTTTGGTCTGTTATTGTATCAGGCCTCTCTCTCCTAATGAAAACAGACTCGTCTCTCTAATTCGTAACAATGTAAATTGCACCTAGCAATGCCCTGATATGAGATTGGCCTGGCATAGAGCTGCGAAATGTCAAAGGCAAAGTTAGTTACTATACTAACATATTTAATAAATAAGATTTAAAAAAAGCTGATTGATATTATTTCGATTTATTTCCTATTATCTGTATTTTCCTTTTAAGGTGATAGAATTCTGAATATTTATCATTTCCCTTCTGTTATATTATGATCTCTCTAATATAATTAGCTTCATTTCATAATGAACGTATGTTAGTCTGAAATGATGTTATTCAATAAGTATATTATTATAATAAAATAAAAATAGAAATTTCATCATATCTCAAAATTTAAATTACGAGCAGTTCTAAAATAGACATCTCATTGATATTTAAAGACGCAATCACAGATCAAAATTAGTATCCTCTTTAATGCATTCAGATTATTTCGAAAAATGAATAAAGCAAATTGAAAGAAAATCAATTTGACATACTTTTAAGTCTTTTTTCAGAAAATACATGTTTTTCTAACCATATCATTCCTCTGTTTCTCATCATATTTCTCTTACTCTGTGCACTTACACCCAAATATCTAACCTTTTCCACCACAGATATTCTGTCGATTTTTTCCACCTGCTCCTGATGTTTTTCGCGTCTTCGTCGTGAGCAGTTTGTGAATGGATTCGAGTCCAAATGAAGAGCAACAACCCGCCAACGTCCAGTGGTTTACCCTTTCGGACTTGTTTTTCCTATTGCTGCTGCTTTGGACTACCGGAGCAGTGCGAGAGAGTACCGTTCTCCGGGGACCCATGGTAGTGGTAAACTCAGGACCTTCATTGCAGTATTTAAGGTTAGAGTTCATCATGGCAATCGCAATACATAACGGATTTTACCTTGTGAAATGCATGCCAATGCACTGGGCACATTAGAAGTGTTCCAGTCTTAGGCTTATCACACATTACAACCAACAATTGATTTGCACTTCCTGTCTGAAGGGGGTCAATCTGCAATCTATTCCTTCACACGATCTTCTGCTTCAAAACCCATCTTATACCCGCGCAAATTCACCAACAGCGTATCCGTCACCAGCACCAGAAAATTTAAAAACACTACAATCCAACTCTAACTGTATTGGTCATTGCATACTACTCCCACAACATAGTTATTGCCTACATTAGTGTAAAACTCACACGTAGCTCCACCAACAAGCCATTTCCCTAGTGTGCGACCATTCGTCGAGATCTTTCGGATGGTGGCAGTGGGAGCGGACAACTCGTACCCGGACAACTGGTATACAGGACAACTGGTATACAGGACAACTCGTACCCCGGAAAACTGGTACCCGATTTTCATTATTTCGTGTTAAATGTACCTAATTATAATAACTGAATAAAATACAAGCCCGATTTTCAAAAATTTAATTAAATGTACATAATTATATTAAAAATTAAAGGCATAATAAAATAACCAATTTTTTTTATTGCAATAAAACATACATAAACTGACAATTCAAATGAGGATAAAGTAGGAACTTTTATAGAGACTACAATATAGACTACATTACAAAATTCGTATGATCTCACTTCAAGAGTCTTCCATTTCATGATATATATTTTCAAACATAATATGCGAAAAATATATTAGAACCAACAGTGCTAATTAAATTAAATTAACCTCTTTTAATATACTTAAGTTAGCAAAGTTAAATATTAAGTAACCTAGCACAGCCAAAGATAAAATTAAAACTTTTATAGAGACTAAAATACAGACTATCTTACAAAATTAATATGATCTCACTTCAAGAGTCTTCTATTTCATAACATATATCGTATATATATATGTTTGTATAAGTGGGCAGCAGGTTATTATTAATGCAGCAGGTATTGAACGATAGGTGGCATTGGTTTCGATTAATTTGATGGATTTTCGTTCTATATTTCTGTATTGGCTTTTAATATTATTTGGAGAGGTACGTAAGATAATTTTTGATAACCAGTGGATAATAATTTTTTCATTGCAATATTTCGCTTTATTCCTCAAAGCATCTTCACCATACGCCACGGATCAGATCTTCCCGCAGGAAGCCACTACTGAACACTACCAAAATTCATGACTCGTCATTTGCCCACCTTTTACTGGGACTAATCTAGACCACGTACAGCACACTCAGCTCAGAGCATCTCTCAATCATCATATCATTCCTAAATGTCTCACGTCTCCTAATTAGAAAAAAAACAACGAACGCACAACTATTAGTTCAAAGTTAATTGTTCTGCTTTCAGTCAGAAATTTCCAGGCGTTCTCTCTTCATTCCATCAAAGTATCACATTCCTGCAGGGTACATCGAAAAGTGACTCCCTCCTCCTCACATCACAGATAAAGGTAGTGTTTGCATAGAGGTGCACGAAATGAGCATAGATTCTTCCGACCTTACCATAGCCATCAAAAGAAAGGCCCTCACACCTCATACAAGGTAATGCCCGTAATGCCTGACAGAGCAAACTGTTTAATTTAGCAAACAATTCACGAATCTTAACCTACACAAAGAGAACCTCTACACCTTTAAACTAATGAGAAAAATATGGACACAAAATTCACTGAACCACAGCAGTTGGCCCCGATGACCTTACATCACTTTATCTCAAACATCTGGGCCTCGGGGCAAAATAGCAAAACCATAGCCAGAACAATTGATTTATCAAATACATTTGACACAATTGCAGAAATCTGAAACACATGAATATCGGAATACTTGCGGAGGCACTCATCGAGCTGCTACAACCGAGACACACTATCTCTTTTCCGTAATATCCACGCTGGACTCCCACAGGGTACTTGTAATGTTCAACTATTTTGTATCTAACTTTCCTGATGTTGAAAATCTCCTTGCCTCGTATATAAACGAGTTTACAGTCTTCACCACTAGTCCCTGCATCACACATAAAATATAAAGATATGTGCAGCGCACTTTAATTGGCTCTGTATTGCCTCGGCCAAATAAAACACATTCCTTTTCACCTCGACATCCACCAATCTCGTCTTCATCCCAGCTTTCAAATGAACAGCAGAGTAATCCCCCAAACCATGACTCCTAAAATATTTTCTGTCACACTAGACACCCACTATATATACATTTTCCCCTCATATTGCGTCCATAGCTACCAAAGCCACTTTCTGCTTTGTCTAGGTCCTCTATAGGAAGATCCTGTGGTCTTCCGTTTCTTCGCTGATAGTGCCGATAGAGGTCGCTGAATTTTCGACCATGATCCCTGCACTGTATCGTGGAAAAAATCCGAGGAACTGATCTGAAATACAACAACAATCCATATGCATTTCAACAATAATCAAGAGAACTTCATCTATAAGCCAAATTAACGCATATCTATTACCAGTCACCCCTCTTTGCTTATTTCACACTTTTCGCCGAAATTAAGCCAACATCTGCAAAGAACCAGCTTCTCAATTTAATATCTACTACTCTCACTCCCACCTCAATGATCTTAATTAAGTGTTAGCAATTTAAATAGTACAGTTGATGCCGTGCAATGTCGTGCATCCTTTTCTGATCTCACTTCTCATCTCTACTGCGACACCTTTTGGTAAAGGTGCACTTGAGCTTCGACTAAGATCGTTGAAACTGTTGTTCCCCTTCTGTTGTTTTATCAAATATTAAAAATGTGGTATCATAGATAAGTAAAATAGAAAATATAATAAATAGGTAATTAAATAGAAATACTTTAATCTATATACCTATATAATACGCTACATCTGTCTGTGTGTGTGTATGTGTGTTACTTGGAGCAATATTACTCACAAACGGTTAGACCTAGAGACTTGAAAATTTACAACTTTTTAGAAAGTTGTGTCGAATTTAACGTGCTAAAAGGATTTTTCGAAATACAAACGGGTTTTTGAATTATTAACACTTGATTTATAATGGGGTACATAGGAATTAATTCTACATACTTTCCAGGATATTTTCAGAGACTATCTAACAGAATGGGCTGAAATTTTCTGGAAACCTCCGGTCTATAGTCCTACAGAACGCTATTGATTTGTTTTACGAAATTCGAACGGGTTTTTGAATTATTTGAATTTTAAGTTTTAATGGAATACATAGGAATTTAATTCAAATCGCTAAATACATGGTAACATACGAAATAAATAAATAAAAAAATTTATGATTTTCGAATCGAAAAAATATCTATAATGTGGAAAAATTGTATACAAAAATAACTGCATTAACAGTTTTTCGAAATTCGAATTACTTTTTGAGATATGACGAAAATTAGCAAATAAAAAATAAAATTCTACGCTGGAATTATCATTTTTCCTCACTAAAATATATGACATATTTTTCACGAATTAAAATATAATAATTAATTTTAATATTGATATTGACGGATGGGAATAGGAATATACATATATTCGAAATAAATTATATATAAAATATATTTAATAAATGATAACGAATTTTACATTGTTATATTAATTAATTTAAATAAATGGAATATCAGCTGCTACCTATATATGGGTTCTAGGTAAATTGCTCGAAAACAATTGCTCGAAAGACAATTGCTCGAAAACAATTGCTCGAAAAACAATTGCTCGAATGAACAATTGCTCGAAAGAACAATTGCTCGAAAGACAATTGCTCGAAAAACAATTGCTCGAACGAACAATTGCTCGAATGAACAATTGCTCGAATTATCAAATTGCTCGAATGAACAAAATTGCTCGAATTATAAAATTGCACAGTTTTAGATTTTATAAAAGTCAGTTATTCATGAAGTGGAGCTGCACCTAACAATCCTTGTTTCTTTTTAGTAATTGATCATTAATCATTCTATAAATGATTTTAATTATAACTCATTCTGCATATAATCTATTTATAAACCGTTTGTGTCATCTCGTATGTAACATGTGAATTGGAATCATGTGGTGAATCACTACTATTCATGTTTTTTTTATCATAAAACCTGAAAATTTATTTATTACTAGCCTATTTGTATGTGGCACCTCAATCGGTGAAATAAATCAAAGTTATGGCAGGGTTTTAATAAATCTACAAAATTTTTCGGGTTTAATAATAAAAAATATGAATTGATTCACCACATGATTCCAATTCAAATGTTACATACGAGATGACACAAACGGTCTAAGAAAATAGATTATGCAGAATGAGTGAAAAATTAAAATCATTTATAGAATGATTACTGCACAGAGAAAAAAGTTTACTCATATCTCATGGGTCATCAATTTATGCTTTGAATCAATTTATTACGTGAGTTGGTTGGACTTTATTCATGTTTTCATGTGTGTTAAAACAACTATGATGTGGTGTGTCATCAAACATTAGTTAATTCAATTCATTTTATTGATTGAATCAACTTACTATGATAGTTAAAAGATACCTTTTTGAAAATTTTACTATGACAGAGTGCATTGTAGTAACTCACAACGACTGTTAATACATATAATGTATCTGGTGTTTAAATTAACTTACAATGCGAGTTGGCGCTACTTTTTTTAAGTTTAGGAGTGAGTCAAAACGACTGATTTGTTTTAACCCACGTCAATTTAACTACTTTTAAGTAGTACCTTCATCTCACCATGTAGGTAGGTGCGAAAATAATCCATTCATATGAGTCAAAAAAAAATCAAATTTGATTTAATTCAACTAATCCTTTTTCTGTGTGTGATCAATTACTAAAAAGAAACAAGGATTGTTAGGTGCAGCTCCACTTCATGAATAACTGACTTTTATAAAATCTAAAACTGTGCAATTTTATAATTCGAGCATTTTTGTTCATTCGAGCAATTTGATAATTCGAGCAATTGTTCATTCGAGCAATTGTTCGTTCGAGCAATTGTTTTTCGAGCAATTGTTTTTCGAGCAATTGTTCTTTCGAGCAATTGTTCATTCGAGCAATTGTTTTTCGAGCAATTGTTTTCGAGCAATTGTCTTTCGAGCAATTGTTTTCGAGCAATTTACCGGCTACCCTATATATGACTTATTTTATTTCTCCTATTTCAAGCATTGAACTGATCGATTTAGCTAATTGTTTTAATTTTTCATAATTTTATTATTTAAATAATGTTTATATTTTGAAGTTATTTATACAGCTATCTTATATAATAATTTATGATCTATACGACAGTATTCTACACAAATTGATGACGTCACTGGAGGGAAAATTACCCTTTACTGGTACCTAATTTATGTGAACTGTAATGGAAAATGGGATGCGTAATGTGTATGAACAAACACAATAAGTAAAGTCCTTAAATATTAAAAAGAATATAGTAATATATGCACGTCACCGTGCATTTGGCACGGGTAACCACTAGTTTACTTAATTAATAGCATAACATACTTGCTATTTTACATTATAATACAATGCATAACAATAGTTAGAAGATTTTTTAAACCACGAGAGTAATAAACGATAAGAATTCTAAATTATAACTAAGTAATAAGTAATTAAGATACCCACCACAATCTTTATTTATTTGATGAATATAATAAAACAACAGAAGGGGAAGAACAGCTTCGATGATCTCAGTTGAAGCTTAAGTGCACCTTTACTCACCTATCTTCTCATTCATAACAATATTTGTATTATCTTCTCTGACTATTTTCTTTTATACAGGTCTATTTTCTTCTTCCTATTCTAAGCTCCTGCGAAACATTCCGAAATTTCTTCTATAATGTGAATCGTGTGCTTTGTTAAAATATATTGCCTAAATAACTATCTCCTATCTTCTCTGCCACACCTCCTGCACACATTCCTGTAACATTAATAGTGATCATCTCCCCGAATCTCATGCTTCTCTATCTTCTCCACCATCACATTTTTCAATACTCTTATCAGTATCTTATAGGAGATATTTGTCACTACTAGGGGTCTCAGCTGTTGGCTGACCCTGTTGTTTTAGGAATCAAAAGAATTCTTGACCTCATTCAACACTCTCGAATTTTCTCCATCTTCTCTACTTTCAGTAAAACTTCTCATCATTGCACTCATAAAACCTCACTTCCCTCCAATACTTTGTACATTTCAGGTTTCAATCTTTCAAATAAGTTTGGCCAATAATAAGAAAACTATCAAAAGGTTATACAATATTATTTAATGTCAAAACGACCAAATCTGAAAGTTCATTTTAACAGTTTCAGAACGATTAATGAATGAAGGATGTGAGTAGTGGTATAATTAGCTAGGAAGATATCATGCTTCCAATTCTATCCAACCGAATTCATTGAACGCAATTTTTCGGTCACAATTAAAAAAGTTCATCATTTTTGTAAATCCATTCGTTCATTTTTTCAAAACTCCAATAATAGGCTACTTACAGCTCTTTAATTAGTTAAACAGCGCTTCACGTGCTTTTGTATTCTCCAGATTAATCACGTGCGTTCAGACTCTTCACGTGTGTTCAAACTTATCACGTGTGTTCAGACTTATCACGTGTGTTCAGACTTATCACGTGTGTTCAGACTTATCACGTGTGTTCAGACTTATCACGTGTGTTCAGACTTTTCACGTGTGTTCAGACTCTTCACGTGTGTTCAAACTTATCACGTGTGTTCAGACTTATCACGTGTGTTCAGACTTATCACGTGTGTTCAGACTTTTCACGTGTGTTCAGACCCTTCACGTGTGTTCAGACTCTTCACGTGTGTTCAAACTCTTCACGTGTGTTTGGACTTTTCACGTGTGTTCTGACTCTTCACGTGTGTTCAGACACTTCACGTGTGTTCAGACTCTTCACGTGTCTTTTCAAATCATTGAACAATGCACACAGGTATATACTATCCATACAAAGCAATTTGTAAGCATGTGGACAGAGAAAGAAATGCAAATAGTGACTCAAAGTTTGTAATAAACATATTAAAACTTGTACATTGAAGAATTCTCAGCCACGGCTTTATTGCTGAATGATTTTCTTTTGAATATCCTCTTGTGTTAAATATTAAAGCACATCAAAATTATGATATATTTGATTATGTTGGCAATATTCACTTTTAATATTAATCTATAAACACATAATGGAGCTTGCAACCCAATAAACAAATTGAGAATAATTCAGGGTCCTTTGGAGTAATACCTTCATTTTATGCCTATACTGTAAAAGTATGGCCATGTATGTATACTTGTTATCAAACTCATCAGTTTACATATGGTAATTACTATGAAAAGTATGCAATTCCCTTTCAATTTCATTACTATTTATTCTAAGTCTTCCAATATAATTTGTTTTGCGAGTCATTTAACCCTGTGTGTGCAGCATTGCCTTCATTTCTCACTGCCAGGCAAATTAAACAGAAGATCTAGATGGAGCCAATCTCAGCATTGTGCATTGGCAGATAGCCACGCTAAAATCTATCACCCTAATATATTATGCACTGGGAGATGCAAACAGAGAACCAATACCAATTCAAATCATGAAGCATTTCGTGAATTAGAAGGGTTGGAATCTGTTTTAATATTTGTAGCATAATTATTCTTTATTAGTTCCATATAGTGTATTAAATCATACTCATTTCAATTATACTTTGCATCTAGGTATTTTAATTAGCCATAATTTTAGCAAAAAAGTCGTTTTATTAGTGTCCGTTTTGACCAAGAGCAGTAACCACCTTATATTTTTACAGTAGGTACACTAGAAATTTACGCTAATCATATACAGGGTGGTCAATATTAACAAGGTAAAGTTTGATATTTATTTATTTAGGTAACAATAAAACACGTTTAATAATGGAATTCTATATCTTATATATGCCGTCCTTCATTAGTTAAACAAGCCATGCTCTTTCGGTTTCAAGTAAGCTCACCTCCTTCAAATTATTCACCGATGTAGAGTTCACAGCCCCAATCACCGCATGGTAATAAGTTCATCGTAACTCAATTCACATCGCGCTAAATGCACAGTGATGTGTGTTGGTAATTCATTCGAATCAAAGTGTAAGAAAGGTTTTGACAACTGAATTTATATATGTATTGTAATTAATAGATAATGTATATAAAGAGTTGCTATATTACGCGTTATTCCACACTTACTAATATCCGTTTCATAAGTTTAATTAACGAGTATTCGTTATTTTAAAATGAATACACTACAATTGAATGATTAAAATGTATTTACTAAATAGCGTGCAATGTCTTGTACATATTAAGTGACTTCGCTACATTCGTCATAGTTAGGCTTAACCCAGGTAGCATTGAGATATTCCCGGAGTATTCTATCGATATATATATTCTCTCATTGTCTGCTATCGTAAAATGATATTGAGGCAATATTCCTGGAATAGTTTAAATTTATCCAATATTCTTACGACATGAAGGGAATATTCCAGGAATTGAATTTTTTTTAGTAGATCCCCATAAGATTTCGAGGGAATATTCCATGAATTGATAAAAAATAGTTGATCCCCTTACCATTTCGAGGGAATATTCCAGGAATTAGAGAAAATTAGTTGATCCCCTTACGATTTCGAGAGAATATTCCAGGATCCCCTAAAAAGTTATAAAAAGGAATGATTATAATAAGAAATGAAAATATCAATGAAATATCATACTATATTTATAAATGTTTACTGAAAAATGCACGCATGTCAACATATTGCATAAAGTTCATTCTAAATTGTACTTCTACCATGTCTAGGATGGTGGAGTGGATAGCGTCGCCAACACAAGAAAACACGAGACAACAAGTTGCAAGTTTCCGTCCCGGAAACACCACTTCATTTCTTTCTCCATTTCTTTACATTTAATTTGTATACAACAATATATATATCATTAAACTAATTCATGTAAAGCCGAACATACATATGCACTACAAGTATATGCTAGGGAATATTAATTTTTGTATCCTTGGTGTATTCTTGATATCCAGGGAATGCTTATATTTAAATTCCTTTTTGTTCCCTTGGATTTTGAGGGTATATCCCATCACTATCCCATTTATATTCCCTTGTTATCGATGGAATGATAATTTCGGTATTTCTTGCCCTTCCCTTGATATCGAGGGAACATAATAATGTATTTAAGTCCTACATTGATTCCCTCGATATCATTAGGAATATCTCCATATCGCAAAAAAAGTTGAAATGCAGCATTCCCTCGATAACGCAGGGAATATCTATTTTGATATCCCCTTTTAGCCCCCTTGATATCCTAGGAATATTCCCTCGCTATCTATTTTCATTCCCTTGTTATTGAGGGAACATACTTTTTGATATCACTCACAGTTCCCTTGATATTGAGGGAAGATTTCAGGTATAATGTATTTAAATCCCATTGTTATTCTCTCGATATCACTGGGGATATCCCCATATTGAAAAAACGTTGAAATACAGCATTCCCTTGATAACTAAAGGGATACTGAGGGAATAATCCCAGGGAATTTCCCCGGAATATCCCGGGAATCAATTTTTGTTACCTTGAAACCTTGAAGACGAGTAGCAGAATAAATGGAGGCCTATATTCCCTTGGCTTTCTTATTCACCAGCAACATATTGTTCCTTATACTCTCTTATACTAATATCCCCTTTGCGAAATTAATAATGTTAATTTTTCTTAGTTTTTGTACATGCTCGGTGCATTCTAAGCATTTCTATATATTAGGATCTTTAGTCGTTATTTGCCCGTTGAATATCCTGTGACAACCTTTGACATTATAATTGGTTTTAGGTGATGGGTTTGAAACCTCAAAGACTAATGAACAACTGAGGGCTCCAGAAAAACTTGCAGCTTATTTAAAACAAAGACCCTTGTTTATTATCTTTGTTATCCATATTTTTATAATATTTTGAATTTAATTATTTTGCGGTGAATTTACCGTCCAGTGAATTCAGCTGCAGTGAAATTACCATCCAGTGAATTGAGGAAGGTGAAATTTCCGGCAAACAACAGAACTGTTCATTACTTACCTTAATGCTTCCGGTGAAATATTGCCTACCTCTAGATTGCTGTTTCGTTTCAATTTCTGTAAAGTATCAGGCATTTCAATGTAAGTATCCCAAGAGAAAAAAATGAAGGGCTCTTAGATCTGGAGATCGAGAATGCCACAGTATGTCACCAAAACGAGAAAATAATCTGTTTGAGAATATTGCTTTTAACATTTGTAAATTGATTCTTTTTCTGTGTGCGTTGTAAGTTGAAAGAGCTTTGTCTCTGAGTTATTCATCATTCAAGAGATGAATAAAATTTCACCAGAACAATTAAAAGGAAATTAATGAAGACTTCTTTGACTGTTAATTAATGGAGTTCATTTAAAAGATATCAAAAGTGTTCTATGTATTGTTTCATACTAAAATTTACATTAAACTTTGAATTTCTCCCTTTCATTCCAAATTAACTAAATCTCCTAATTTTTTTAAAGCTATAATGGTGTAAAAAGATAACTTACTTTCTGGCCAACATGTACTATCTATCCAGAGTATTAAGACTTGAAAGATGTAAATAAAAGATTTTACAGTTTGGTGTACTTTCTTTTTAGTTTTGTTTCCTTCAAGAAGTGTGTAACTGTTAATGATATTTATTTACCATTCTATATATAAGATATAAGATGACTTATTGACTATGTAAGTTCTACCATATACAAATCAAATTCCTTGTACCTGTCAAAATTATGAGATAAAACATGAATTTAAATAGTCAATTCCTGCCTATTTATTGTGTCATTCCTGTTCATTCATATCTCCAGATCTCAATAACTTTCATATGACTGTGACACTTCATCTTCAATATCTGTCATCAGATATTGATTCATTTCTCAATATCTTCTTCAATCAAACATTTACTCAATTGAAGCAAGGTTCAAAAGACCATCCTACTCATTAGACTGTAGGCACGCGTGTCCTCGACAGAGAATGTTTAATTGAAATAGTTTGTTAACGTCAGTCGATCAAATCAAAGAAGCCAGAATTCTAATTGCGACCCCTGATGCAAATGAGAAGCCAGAAACTGTCGACCTTACGTCTAATGTCATCGCAAGACGTTTCTTACGTCGGTGTGATTGAGCGGGAAATTCATTTGAAGATTCAAACTTCAAAGACCTTGTACGGGCAATAATGGAGATTGAAGAAGAGTCTGCAGCAAGAGTGATTAAAAGAAATGTATCAGAATATTGGTACTTGTGCGGTGTTTAAATTTATTAATGGTTTGAACCTATTTACTCGTTAAACCCTTTATACTACATATAAATTAAAATAATTTTATACTCATGGATCATTTTAATTATGATAACTTATTGAATAAGTAATAATTTATGTTCATGGATTAATTTTTGTTAAATTTATATTAAATATGATACGCATATTGTATACGAACATATAAGTAAATTAATTTGATGAAATAGTGATAATATAAGCAATTAAGCATATCCTAGATACAACTCCCACCTAGATCCAACTCCCCTACCCCTCCCTGGATACGACTCACCCCGTCCCCTGGATACAACTGCCTCCCAACCGGATACAACTCCCCCTTCCCTAGATAAAACTCCCCCTGAATACGACTCCCCCGGCCCCTGTTTACAACTCCTTCCCCCCTGGATACGACTTCCCCCTCCCATGGATACGATTTCCCTCCCCCCATGGATATGACTCCCCCCACCCCTCTGGATTCAACTCCCCCCCCTCCCCCCCCCACTCTGACTTAAACCCACTTGGACACGAGCCCCTTTCAGACATAAGCCACGAATCTCCCTTTCTTTAACTAGGTAAACTAACTAACTAAACTAGGTTTTTAGGTAGTATCTAACCTAGTTAGATAGTTAGTAAATGAATAACTAATCTAGTTAGTTAATATCTAACTAACATAGCTAGGTGTTCGTTCCTAACTTCCTAGCTTAGTTAGTTAGTCACAAACTACCTAGGTTGGTTAGTTAGTCACAAACTATACCTAGGTTAGTTAGCTACCACCTCCGACTCTTCGTCGACAGGATGTTACGTCGACTAATTTTCGTTGTTTAATGACCTGACACGGGGGTCCGCAGGGTGACACGCCCTCCTTGCACGTACAGGGTGTCCGACACTTTTGTTGCCAAACTTTAACATAAGGTTGCATTCATCGAAATAAACACTTTTTATTGTATGAAGGTATGGTCTAAAATGCTTATTTAAAAAGTTATAGGGTTTGGAAAGTAGTATCTGTACCATTTATTATTAATAGTTAACGTCATTTTTTTAATGTTGCAATAAGAAACAAATCATTTTTAACAGTAATTATTAGGAGCACAAGAAACTTATCTTAAATTAGGTTACATGTTTGCAAAATGTGTTCAAACTGCCTCCCAGCAGCTGTTCAAACGTTTGTTTGAACAGCTGCGGATGCGGACGCGAGCAAAGACACCAGGAGTTTCACGAATCCTTGCGGGACAAACGTTTGAACGCTTGCATCGCAATAAATGGGCGGCAAATTGAACACATTCTGTAAACATGTAACCTAATTTAAGATTAAGTTTCTTGTGCTCCTAATAATTACTGTTGAAAACATTAAAAAAAATAATGTTAACTAATAATAATAAATGGTACAGATACTACTTTCCTAACCTTGTAACTCTTTAACTAAGCATTTTAGACCACACCTTCATAGAGTATAAAGTGTTTATTTCGACGAATGCAACCTTAAGTTAAAGTTTGGCAGCAAAAGTGTCGGACACCCTGTATATTAAAGAGTAGCCGGTAAATTGCTGGAAAACAATTGCTCGAAAGACAATTGCTCGAAAACAATTGCTCGAAAAACAATTGCTCGAATGAACAATTGCTCGAAAGAACAATTGCTCGAAAGACAATTGCTCGAAAAACAATTGCTCGAACGAACAATTGCTCGAATGAACAATTGCTCGAATTATCAAATTGCTCGAATGAACAAAATTGCTCGAATTA